>JAODAL010027942.1:0-54123 GCA_025379985.1 Phyllomedusa bahiana | reverse complement strand
GTTGCCATCAAACGGGCCCAAATTTTTACATGCTACTTTGTATTAAATTCTTTAGTTTCAGGTATATATCAAAGCCTTTTTGAAATCCAACTTTTCCCTGCTGTGCCAGCTTCAGGCGGCTTTTCCCACAGATCACAGTTTTACAGTGAAACGCTTTTTCCTCTGGAGATTGAATCCTTTTTCTCTAGCAGAAGGGAATGTCCCCTTGTCTTTGAGGGGGCTTTACATGAAATAGCTTTTCCCCATATTCTCAAGACTAAATAAGTTTAATTCTTTTAACCTCTCTTCGGGTTTTTTAAATGCACTAAATGAGACCATCTCTTAGCTTTAGAATGCACTTGTCCAACTGTTCAATGTTTCAGTACTTTGTGCACTTGCTGATCTCCAACAAGGAGCTTAATGGCCAAATCCACAACAGGTGTTTGATCTGTGCATCGCCCAATAAATTTAGGAGATCACCTATGGGAACACCTTACAACTGATCAACAGTACCTCGCCATTGCAAAGCTTCAAGCAGTCACTGAGCTTATAGTGTCATCAGCAGGTTGCAACAGATACAGAGACACTGGAAGAGTCATAAAAAGGAAAAGAAGTGGACGTCCTTTGGCTCCATCACACACTGATGACCGCTTCAATGTAAGCAATGCCCCGCAGAACCAAATGATGAATGCCACAAAACTCCAGACAGGTTTAAAAGGGAACCTGTCACATAGATGATGCCCCCTTGCTGAGGGCAGAACAAGCTAGTGTCAGACCTGCTGTTTCCAGCGCTGTGTCCCTTATTCTGTAAGATGCTGGAGTTTTAGAGAATTTAATGCTCAAATCTTATTCATGAGCAGGTGTTAGCCAACTCCCAACCAAAGGCTACCCAACCCACTGACAGTTATTCACATGTTTCTACCTATTCAAAGTAGTGGTGGGCGGGGCATGAAAAACGACTCTTTTCATGACACTTTTCTGGCTGAAAACTACAGATTTGAGCACCAAATACTCTAAAACTCCAGCATCTTACAGAATAAGGGACACAGCGCTGGGAACAGCAGGTCTGACACTGGCTTGTGCTGCCCTCAGCAAGAGGGGCACAACCTATGTGACAGGCTCTCTTTAAGGGAGGGGAGAGGCAACCAAGTGTCCCGTCAGATCATTCGTAATCGTTTACATCAGCGTGGTCTGTGTGGTAGACGACCAGCAAGGTACCTGACCTGGATGACACATAGCGCTCTCCTTGACGTCTCCAACATCCTGGCAGACATAATTTCTGCTCAGAGTGAATTGACTCATCACTGAACAGCACTGATGATCACTGGTCCAACATAGATGCTCACTGGCCCATGAAAGTCTATGTCGTCTTGATCTCATGATGCCAAAATGTGAACAGCAGGATGAGGAGGACTGTTTAAATCTCAATTCAAATTGATCCCCTAAATTTTTGGGGCGATTCAGGGATCAAACACCTGTTGTTAACTTTGCCATTAAGCTCCTTGTTAGAGATCAGCAAGTTGTGCAAAAAGTACTGAAACATTGAACAGTTGGACATGTGCTTTCTGAGGTTAAGAGATGGTCTCATTTAGTGGATTTAAAAAGAAAAAAAAAAAAATTTCAAAAAAGTTTATGGTCATTCTGAAATTTCAACCAAAAGCCAAACATCCCTAACATTTTGTGAGTAGGGTACTTGACAGATACGCTATAAATTGAAGTCTGCTGTTTTCACAGGTCTCTGCCTCCCACAGAATACTCCCACCCAATTGCTGGTCATATCACAACCATGGTCAGAATCAGACAGAATTTCCAGACCTGCAGGAGACAAATGCAAATTCAAGGTTGTCAAATTGCTAATAAACAGTCTTTTGCTGAACCTGGCATATAATGCCCTGATATAACATCACAAGAGGTCATAAACTTACACTGTGCTATGGTCAGCACCAAGTCCCTCTCTGCATGCAGATCTCTATGGAGCCGAGGGGGTCCAAACAGTAGATGACTGACTGCAGACAACCCTGAGCGGCGTACAGTGGGCTGGATCTTTTTCTGGAAGTAGAAAGCAAATGTTAGAAAAACAAATAATTAGTGTAGAATTTAGGGCATTCATTCCAGCCTTATAATGTCTATATTGGAACAGGAGACATGAGCGATAAGGCAACAACCACCCCAACCGCCACCTACATTCATCAGTCACACGACATAAGCTATTTACCAGGACACCGAACAGCAGTATCCATTTACTTTTAGGTAGAGAAGCTAAAACCATAGGCCTCCATTACTGCTACCAATGTTATGGTATAAGTACAGTGCATACCTGCCAAGACTCGAGTATAAGATTGTTAGCAAATCTAAATGAACATAATTATCGTGGAATCCCATCTAAAGTTGTCTGTACATATCCCTTAATGCTGCTCTACTGCAAGGTTTGCAATAAATCACCTTACAACACATCAAGGTGGATTTCCCCAATAATTACATTTTCATGTTCAAATCTGCATAATCGTGAACCGATTTGGTGTATTTCGGTCAGCTCCATACCATGTATTCTGACAGGTCTGCTGTCTGGAAGTATTGCAGTGCTTCATTGAAGGATATCAAAGGCGTCTGTCCTGGAAGAACCCCCAGAAGCCCTGTATACAGACACAGTATAAGGTTAACATCTTAGCAAGTACTGACCTCGGCGCTGGTCTGTCCAAGACTGGGAATAGAGGCAAGGGTGCAAGCACAAAATTTCAGCAAAGAAACAACCCAGAGCGCCTGAGGCAGATTTCTGTCTCCTATACTTTGTGTCAATAGGTGCGAATATCAAGCATCAATAAGACTCGAGTTAAAATCAGCCTCACGCTGATTTTACATAGGGTATAGTGCAGATCACTGTACATTTGGATGGGACGCCGATTCTGGACACAGAATCAACGTCTAAACCAGCCGTGTGAACATACCCTAAGACTTCCAAAACACACTGTGCATAGTGTGATCTGAAAGTCCAGCAGCAATTTTACATACAGAGAAATAGTGACTTGGACAAACTGCAACACCAAGATCAAAAAGAAGTGCAACAGGAGTGAAAAGTAAAAATGTTTACTGTGAATAGGAGGATCACTTTAATTGAGGACATGGTTAACCCCTTAAAGAGTACCTACCACCATCACACAAACACACAAAAATGTATAGCAGATGGAATTGTAAGACATTTCTCAAATACATGTCATTAGTAAATCAGAGGCTTTCCCTCAGTATTACAGGGAGACAGGTTTTATTTTCAATTTGTTGGTCATAGATCACAATCTGGTAAGATTCCTTCAGTGGGAGATACCAACTGTGCAGGGGGGAACTGAAGACATAGCTGCTTGTACAGGGTTAGGCTATGTCCACACGGCAACTGACAAAAATATCTCCGAAAGTCAACCGTTTGTTGTCTGATGCACTACCACGGTTGTTGTCATGTTTTGCGCAAAAACCAAGGTCAGTTCTCGTTTTTTTTGCCGTCACCCTTACAATTCACTACAGGTAATCTTTTCTATTAAAATCTATCTGCTGGTTGAACGATTGTATTCTCAGTGGTTTAAGAATCCTAACAATACGATTGTTATTCTACGCCGTGTAAACACAGCCTTAATCGGAGTCTCTCACTGTACATACAATCCAGCAGGCACCGCACACCGAGGACATATGTCCGACAGGGTTTATCTCTTGCTTCCAGCCTCAACCTCCATAGCACACAGGCATGCATATTACAATGCGTCTAGTGTAATAACACCCAGGATGAATATAGCAGCACAGAGCTCCCCACTATACAGATGGTACAATTTACAGACTCCCCCCTTCACAGTGGACTTTCCCAGCTCAGAAGCAGGAAGTTTCACAGAGCTGTCAACATAGTGATCCATCTTTTTGTCAGGATTGATCAGTATATATCAGCGGTGGTCGCTCACATCAAGGTAACATATACTTAGTTTCTTCTCTCTTTCATATATTATGGTTATTTTGAGCATATAATAAGCATCAACATAAGACTAAAATGTAACCTTTAATATGTTAATCTTCTAAAATGATACTCCAAAAACAATCACAAGGCCAAAGAACAAATAGGACAGCATAGCTCAAGGATATTATCTATACTCGCATATTCTGAAATTCATGCAATTCTTAGTATGAATAATCCACGCATTTCAAATGGAATAAATTCTGGACTCCAGGATGGGTAGAAGGTCCAAAAGATCACAAAAAATCCCATATGTGGAAAGTATAACAAACGATCATATATAGCTTTAAGTAAAGGATATGTAGAGCCCTATTTTACAACTACCTACCTTTTTCTTTCCCCATTTTTTATGTGGAAATAATTTTCAAAAGGACCATTCTTTTTTCCCTTGTAGGGAATAAAAGGCAGAGCCTCCACAGGGTGGGGCCGTCCCTTTCGGAGCGATCGCCCTGCCAGGTAGGTAATTGTAAAATAGGGCTATACATGCCCTTTACTTAAAGCTACATATGGTTGTTTGTTATACTTTCCACATATGAGATTTTTTGTGATCTCTTATACATTATACCAATCCTGGAGTCAAGAATTTATTCCATTTGAAATACGTGGATTAGTCATATCAACAATTGCATGAATTTCAGGATATGAGAGTATGGATCATATCCTTGAGCTATGCTGTCCTGTTTTCTTTGGCCTTGTGATTATGTTTTTGGAGTATCATTTTCAGTAAATTAACATATTAAAAGTTAAGTCTTCTGTTGATGCTTATTATTTGCTTTTTTTTTTTAATAGGACTAAATTTATCTAGTGTTTGGTTGGTGATATATTTTGAGCATCTAACCATATCATAGGACTTATCTATAGGATATATGTAGTTAATGATAACACTACAGTTAGTCCCCAGGTTACAAACGGGAAAGGGACTATAGGTTAGTTCTTAAGTTGAATTTGCATGTAAGTGGGAACAGGTATATTTATTAAATGTAACTCAAGCACAAATTAGTTTTTTTCAGTTTTGGATGGTGCAGGGAAGGGTTTTTACTTTTGTTTTGCTGTCTGTGCCCCTATTAAGAAGATTTTACCCCTTGTGCTGCTGTGGCATGCTGGAACTTGTTGTTCCATAGCTACTAACTGATGTGGAACGTGAAACTACAAGTGCCAGGATGCCCCATAATTCTCCGTTTGTAACTAGGGGAAGATGTAAGTCGGAATGGTCTAAGTCAGGGACTGCATGTATAGCAATTTATATATACAGTTTCCCTATACAAACATATTTTTGGCTCATTGTATATTTATTTTATTCAATCTATTCCATTAAAATTGATTATTTATTCAATACATCTCATGAATTTATTGATTCCTTGTAGTCTCAGATGGTCCTTGTTATAGACATACTTATGGATGCCTTTTCATGTACGATCCTACCTTTATATATTGACGCTACCACCATGAATTCCTCAGTGGTGTCGATCTGTGTATTATTTTAGATTAGGTTTTAAAAAATGTAATACAAATCATATTTTAATTTTACATTTAGTAGTATTTCTGTAGTTACTACACTAGTCGTGGATGGTTATTAACTTGGTTATTGTAGTGTCTGGCATTATCTTTAAGGGAAACTTCCACAAGTCTGTTGGCCTCAGCCATTACAGCGTCAGTGAACTCTGAAAAATTCTTGCTTATAAGAAGTTATACATACCCGATTTCTTGCAGTATAATTCTGTGAAAGAAACCAGAGATACAGTTAGATTTTGCACTTACAAATGAAAGTCCTAGAAATGCCTATAATGACAGGAGGAGGAGATACGACATGTCCTAAAACACAAGTGATTAATGTGTAAAGCTGTGCAGCCGACTTTCCTTAGGTTTGGGCGCCAACTGTGGGATCGGGGTGCACGCTCTGGGTTCCCCCACCTGAGCAAGGCTCACTAGAACTGAAATGTTGCACCTTTTTGCTGGAATAAACATCTTTGAGGGTGAATATTGGACATGATGTTGCCTATTTTCATTTTTTTACTTTGGGTTCCCCCGCTGCCAGTGCCACCTGTGCACCCGTCAGTAGCAGGAGATGTGGAATTCACGCTAATAAGCTAATACATGTATAGACCCATATATGAATCTGCAGCAGAAAATTTCAGCTGTGATTTGTTTAACAGCCTAATCCATGCTCTATGGTCCTCCAAATGCAAGGTACAGGGTACACTATAAGCCATAACATTCACAAAATGGCTGAATGCTCCCCAGCCCCTGCACGCAGTATGCGGATATACAAATAACGGCTCCTGTTAATTCTCTCTGCTTTCTGAACCAAATCCAGGAGTAATTAACTAAAGGGATGTAGAAGACCCTCAGTATAGCCGGAAAGCGGTGATGTGGTCAGGTGATCCGGGAGGTGCAGCCAACACTTGCAGGGCAGGAAGTGATGTCAGAGAAGGGGGAATATATTTTGGCAGCTTCTCCATTATAACAAGAAGCCATTTTGTTAGTTCCTGTGCTATTTTGGACCTATAGGGTAGAGGGCAGACTTATATTCATGTGACCGGAGTGAAAGAAGTTAGGATTATTAGAGGGAGACAACAGCAGTCTTCCTTCCAGCTTCCCTGTGGGCCCTTTAGCCTCCTGGAATTTCTGAACATTTCCAACCTTTCTGATTCTAAGACATTTTACAAGAGGATCATTCTCAGTTCACCCAAACCGCTGCCCTCATACCTGGTTATAGAGCACTACATGTGCACATAGTAATCCGAGCCAATACACTCTCTATTCACAAGTTAAAAGGAGATATCTCATACCCTCGCCTATACATATACACTGGATTACGCCCGATACCAAACATGGACACCAAACTGACCTGTCTGTATGTTTTCCAAGGCATCCCATTCCTGCTCTGCTCTGAGCAAGTCTTCACTTTCTGCAAAGAGGATAAAAACATTAAAATAAAAAAAAATAGTGGGAGACTCATCAAGGAGAAGGATCTAGGAGAACTCGAAGATCAACAGCAACACCACCAATCAGCAGCTTCTAAAGCCACCAACATACAGTCATGTAGTCTTGAAAGAGACAATCCTGCTGCTTTACAAAGGACTAAGAGGCACCTGTGACCTCTCCTGATATGTCTGTGTTAGTAAATCCTTGTGTTCCCTGTGACATAATTCTGGAGCCTCTTCTCCTATATCTCTGTGTTGTGCTGGTCCTCTGTTATTCCTCCTAGATATGTATTACTGAATCTGTCAGATGGGCGTTACCATCCCAGTTTTCAAGGGGGTTGTCCTTGCATACACTGACTGTCGGCACTGACTGGACGATGTCAGACTCTGCAGGGACACCCCCCAATCCATAACACCCATCTGACAGATTCAGAAATTCATAAGTTAGCATTATAAGAGAAGAGGCTCCAGAACTATTATTTCACAGGGCACACAAATATACATCAAAAATAGACATATCAATGATTGTCACTGCTCCTCTTTAAAGGGAATGTGTCATCAAAAATGACTTATTGTTTAACTCACATTTTTATGTTAAACACATTTTTAAGAGTTTTTGGTTATTTTTTTATTTATTTTCCATATCACTTTCAGTATTTTTTAATAATTCTTAAGTCCTGCAGTTTTCACTTTGGCCACTAAGCCTAATAATACTACCGTGTTTCCCCGATAGTAAGACACCCCCGATAGTAAGACGTAGCGGTGTCTTGGGGAGGTCGCCTAATGTAAGACGTACCCCGAAAGTAAGACGAAGCGCGGCCCGATGACGTCACTGCCTGTGCCGGGATGAGCGCGCGGGAGGCCGGAGCAGCGAGGAGGCGGCGGGAGACGGAGCAGCGAGGAGGCGGCGCGGGAGACGGAGCAGCGAGGAGGCGGCGCGGGAGACGGAGCAGCGAGGAGGCGGCGCGGCAGCCGGGAGCGGCGGGGAGGCGGCGCGGGGACGGAGCGCAGGAGGGAGGCGGCGCGGGAGACGGAGCAGCGGGGAGCCAGGTAAGTGTTTTTCTGCCTACAGCTGGCCCTATACCTGCCTACAGCCGGCATATATACCTGCCTACAGCCGGCATATATACCTGCCTACAGCCGGCATATATACCTGCCTACAGCCGGCATATATACCCGCCTACAGCCGGGCCTATACCTGCCTACAGCCGGCCCTATACCTGCCTACAGCCGGCCCTATACCTGCCTACAGCCGGCCCTATACCTGCCTACAGCCGGCCCTATAACTGCCTACACCTGCCTACAGCCGGCCCTAAACCTGCCAACAGCTGGAACTATACCTGCCTACAGCTGGCCCTATACCTGCCTACAGCTGGCCCTATACCTGCCTACAGCTGGCCCTATACAAGACATACCCCGAAAGTAAGACATACTGGGACTTTTGGGGGTAAAAAGAATGTAAGACGCTGTCTTACTATCGGGGAAACACAGTATATCAACAAAACAAGGAACCAGAAATAATTCAAATAAATATGTAAAAATCCATATCTTTATTACCAATCAATAAAAACATCACATAACAAAATATCGTAATTACGATATGTTGATATATGTGATGTTTGTATTGATTGGTAATAAAGATATGGATTTTTACATATTTATTTGAATTATTTCTGGTTCCTTGTTTTGTTGATATAGTGTAATTGGGGTCGAGGTCCAGGCAATATATGATTGCTCTTGTTGATATAATTAAGCCTAATAATAGTCTGACACTTCCTGTTCTGTAGAGAAAGTTTCTCAGTTGTCTGCTCAATATCAGCACAAAGAGGGTCAAACTGAAAGGAGACACCAGTGTGAATAGATAACACAGGATCCACCAGTCACAAGAGGAGATAGCCCACAGTTCATCCTTTCCCTCCTTGGCACAGTGACTTCTTCCCATCACAGAGCATGACTAGAAAACTCCTCCTTAAGTAATGGGACTGAGTAACTTAAGTCTCCTATGTGCATGAAGCTACTGTAAAGCATCTCTCTGACTGCTGTTAAAGCAGTGCAAAAATGGCCTAGTGGCCAAAGTGAAAACTGCAAGAATTATTAAAAAATATTGAAAGTGATATGAAAAAAAAAAAAATGTGTTTAACATAAAAACAGGACTTAAACAATGACTAATTTTTTGATGACACATTCCCTTTAAAGGGATGTACTAACAAAGCCACTTCCTTGCTACAGGTCAGCTCACAGCTAGCTACAAGCTGACTGTTAGGATACGTTCACATGGCGTGTTCTGTCCATGTATACATACGTTATAAGATGCGTGTTTGGATCAATCTTTCTGACCCAATCGCGCATCTAACAATGTGCAGTGTGAGTTACATTGCTTCCAATGGAAAACACGCATCGGTGTTCATACGAGTGATCACCGATGTGTGTTTACTTGCGTCTTTCTGATCCGTTCAAAGAATTGTCATGTCAATTCTTGATCCGAAAGACGCAGCAGACGCCCTATTTAAAACCATAGGGTGCGTTCCTGCTGCAGCCAAATCGCATCCAAACATGCAAGTTTTGGATCCGATTGACGCAGCGTTTTTGTAAGCAATTTTTGGATCAAAAACGCTGTGTGAACATACCCTTCTAGAATGAGGAGGGTGGCACTTGCAGTCGTCCTTCCCTCTTACTTCTATGGCAGTTCAATCAGTACGAGTACTCGGCTATATTTGGAACTTCCATAGAAATGAATGGGAAGGATAGCAGCAAGCACCGCCATCTTCATTCGTAGCTAGCTAGGAGCCAACCTGTACCATGATAACAGCTTTGTGGGACCACCCCTTTAAATAAGGCTGAGGAATAAACGAACACAAGCATGATGGGATGATGGATGGGAGGATGGTAACATACCCGGCTCCTTCTCATGGTCCTCACTCTTGCTCACTAAGGTCTGTAAAACGCTGTTCTGTTTCACAGCAGAAATCTGAAAGATGTATTAGAGGCGAGATTGCAATGGTTACAAAAAGGGTTTCTAAGGACAGTAGTAGATTATAGGTTATACCTGCACATTGAAGATAGAGCCGAGCAGCAGTTTATGGGTCCAGGGCCCTGTGCAAAACCCATAACTGGGCCATGCACCAATACATTAGTGACTTTACATGGAAACCTGACCATGGGACATCATCGAGTACAGAAAAGCCATAATGATAACTGTTCTGGGCATATATCCAGACTAGAACCCCTTCAACCATATACTCCCATATGGTATAAGTGGCATCCTCTATTGCCAACCCTAAAACACGCCAATGGTGGATGTGGTAACCTGGGTCCGTAGAATACTGCACAATTGAGCAACATTAAGGTGCAGTATCTCTGTACCATGGGTGGCACACCAGGACTTTGGAAAGTGGGGAGTGCTTTATCCCTCAAAGTATTATTTGATGATTGCTAGGGGCTGTATGGCAGTCACTATTTAGTTGCACTGTGGTAGACACTCTGGGGGACATGTATGAAAACGGTCTTGGTCTAAGACTTTCTTTGTTGCCCATAGCAACCAATCAGAGTTCCCCTTTCATTTTTTCAGAGCACTATATGTAATGAAAGGGGAACTCTGATTGGTTGCTATGGGCTCCGATTGGTTACTATGAGCTCTGATTGGTTGCTATGGGCAACAAAGAAAGTCTTAGACCAAGACAGTTTCCATACATGGGGCCTTCTGTTGGGATTTGCTGGTATCTTAGCACTGCATAAGAGCTCCCACAAAGTAGATTGCAGAGGTATGGCTCACTCTGCACATCAAAATGCGATATTATTGTATAAGGGACCCTACCATTCAAGAAAAGAGTAATTATTAGAAATACAGTGGGTGCAAAAGACAACCGCAGATGTGACTTTACTGACAAGAGTTCCAAATTGAAGGACTCTGTTGTCATTTTGTCTTCTTCTTCATGTTAGATCAGATACAAGGCCAGTGATTATACATCCACCTCAAAATACTTTCCTGGGCTGATCACAATGAGACAATGCTGCCGCAAGTTGGCTTGTTCACAGGGGGAGTTTCTAATTGCTAACCTAGCCATCAATATGACAGAATGGTGCGAATAATATTGTTTTGTTTGGCGAAACTGTATCTAGTAATCTGCTAAGTATTCACTGTATTCAAACTGTATCCAGTGATCTAAAATCTGGTTTGCCTAGTCTTGCCTTGTAGTTTTCCTAGTAAGTTTGACTATTCCTAAAACTCTAATGCTTGTTTTGTCAGTGTTTGTTTGTGGTGTTTAGTCTTAGTTGCCTCTGGGTCCTAGTGTTCTCTTGTTTGTGTCAGGGTCAGTTTTGGCTTAGGGATATTTTCAGGGACAAAGAAGGGTCAGTGGGGTTTGCTGTTAGGGTATGTCCACACGGGGTAATTTCGGTGCACATTTTGTCGCGTACTTGCACTCTCGGGCGAGTTGTGCGCCGAAATTACGGTAATCCATAGTTCTCATACAATACGATCGTATTGTACGCGTGGGGAGATACGTGACATGTCACTTATTCGCAGCAATTACGCACCGGGAGTAGTGCATGTCTATGGGAAGTACGTACATATTAGCACACTCCCGAACACCAAGTATGTACTGCTGCGCCTAACTGTACGCGCCGCAGTACATCGTGTGAACATACCCTTAGGATCAGCATTATGGTAAATATTCAGGGACAGTTAGCTAGGGTCAATGCTGGCTATTTACCCAGACTGCATCCATTACTGGTGTCACCTTTATCCGCGTCTCTGCCATAATTTGGCTTGCTCTGCAAATTCAGTCATCTAATAGTGAATCCCTAGTTCTGTATTGGACACATGTGTAATATTACTATGTCCTGCGACCGCTTGATTGGGAAGCATTCGGCAAATACAATCTTGGTTGTCACACTTACTGGCATTGATTTGATGGCTGGCAGGAAGTTGTTGTGTGTTTGGTGGAGATCAGGGCTCACAGCCCAACCATTCATTACCTGAAAAGAGTGAAGTAATTTAGAAGAACATAAGATATCCCCATATATCTACAGTAAGGTGACTTGTGGCAGCCTCTGGGACCGACAGGACGGACCCGGATCTAAACAATTAGCAGTGAGATTATCACTGCGGGCTATGAGGAACACGCAGCGGCGTTCACATGACAGATCGCCACTGCGCCTTTCCAAAGCGCCGCTCGGGTCCGTCTCTGGGTCCGTCCTGTGAAAACTCCGTGTGAACAAGCCCTAAGAAGAAAAGAATATGTATTGTTTAAATTAGAAAAAAAAATTGGCTACAGATCCCCTTTAATGTCCAGCTAGAGGTTTCAGTTTTTGACTTTCTGCGTTTCAGCTTAAGCCTGAGGCTTAAACGGGTCGTCTCACTACACCTATTTTCTCAGTTTAATTTTTGAATTCAGGGGCGTGTTTACTGGCTTCCACTAGGCTGCAGTGACGAGCTGCTGAGGACACCAGGTCTGTAGCTATAACAACCAGTGCCTGAAGCCAATGAGGCGTGATCAAACAGGTCTGTAGCTATAGCGACCAGCACTTGCAGCCTATTAGGAGAGAGTGAACAGGTCTGTAGCTATAGCGACCTGAGGAGCTGATGCAGTCCACGCAACAGGGGTTATCTCAGAATAGGTAGGACACTGTTAATGGACACATATTGTAAAGTGACTTGTTTTTGCAAGATCTTTAAGATAAATAGCAAACATTGTAGTGAGACAACCCCTTTAAGGGGATATGATAGTAAGACGGCAGCCGCACAGTTTCAAGGCCGCAATCTAAACCTGAAACAGTGCAACTCAATTCCTTAGATAGGACTCAAAAATAGGATGATTTGAGCGATTCGGGTGACCCATACATGCCTCACTATCCATGCTTCATCCTGGTGTGGCATCAAAGTAGTTAGTGCAAATAAAGGGCTGTTCAGGTAGAGTTGGTGCAAAGGGTTAAGATCATTCAATGGGCGTTCATTACGGGCTACGCCGGGCCATTGCTGGAAGCCGCCTGGTCAAGAAAGAAACAAGAGTCAGCCGCATATAATTCTGTCCACAGTCACAGTAACCAGTTCCTGACCGAGTACATTACTCTTTTCCGTACTACACGCCGGTGCGAAGGCTGCAACGCTTTCTTGTGCTCTGTTATTCTACTAGGTCTTTCACCTATTTTCCCATGATATGTAAGGCTTTATTTTTACGTCACTTTTCCATATATATGCAAAAATATTTTTAAAAAAGTTTCAAAAAATTTTCTTTTACATTTTTTGAATTAATTTATTTTTTAATAGCTCAGCTAAGTTTCTTAAAGGGGTTTTGCCACGATCTCATCTCATACCTCCTGCATCCAGCTCTTCAGCTCTGTGTGCTCAGGAGGCGGTGTGTGTGATTTGTTTGAATTGCATATCTTGTGACCCAGCAGGCTGCCATCACCAGGACCTTTCCTCTCTGTTATTAGTCAAAGAAAGATCTGTTTCATGTAAAGGCAATTGTGAGTAGCTGAGAGGTAAGTTTTTGATTCCAGGGCTCAATAGTCGAGGTTCCATCCCTGCAGGAACCAAAACCTGTGTATATTATTTTCTTTATCAATGCCACAGGACCTATGGGTTTCTTTTTTTATTTATTTTGCACTTGTTTGGACTAATTACTAAGGATTACAGAGGGAAGGAGTAGGATGACAGCCACCTGGGGTGTTTGAACACTCAGTAGCTGCTGAGAGGAGAGGTGATGTACTGTGTGTGATGTTTCTGACCAGGACTTGAGGGAGCTCTACGCCTGGTCGTATCCTCTGGAGACGAGCTGTAAACAATGGATCACTAAAGGAGCAGCTAAAATAAAAACGGTCCAGAATTTTTAATAATGATGAATGGTGAGAATGTTTCTTATTTAATTTATAAACTTCCCACATCAATTTTACTTTGTGGCAAAACCCCTTTAATTCTGTTACTTTTCCATCATGAACATTAATATATGGGGATATAATGTTTTAGGGCTGTCGGAGACCGTGGTAAAAGTCACGGTTTGGGCTGTTAGGGGGATGTTCACACGGTGTATTCACGGAGCGTACTTCAGCATGTAATTGCACTGCAATACGCCTTGAGTACCCCCCGCCAACATGGTTAAATCATAGCACTCATTGAGTGCTATGATTTTATAGTGTGTTCCCCGGCGCGCAATACGAGCCGGGAGAAAGAAGCAACATATCACTTCTATCCGGTGCTTATGTGTTGGGAAAGTTACATAGTCAAGTGGTGATCGCTTCAGATGTATGTGATTGGCAAGTGCATACTCATGAAAAAAAGCAAACTGGTGTTAGTGCCGTGCACAGTATGCACCGCCATATGCTTACAATGCGCTGTGTGAACATACACTTAGTACTCACTTTGATAAAATTATATTTTGTGTGTTTTTATTATTTTGTGTTACATATTGTGCCCCCCATAAAGTGAGAGAAAGACCTTTGGGGGCATTTTCACATCACTTTTTTTTCTGATTTCCCTTTTAACCAGAACTGGTGCATTAGCCCCAGTAACAAGGGAAATCCATCCCCTGCACTGACTGCAGAGCTGATCGGAGTCTGTTGAGATCCAGCAGCTCAGGCAGTATTCGAGCCCTGGCACTCATGGGAATGCTAGGGCGGGAAGCAGAGAGGCTCCCTGCCTGTCTGTGAATATAGCGCTCACTAAGCGATGGAGAAGGCAGGGACGATAATAAACCACCCCTGTCTTCTCCGTGGAAAGCCTAGCCATGGCTGACAGCGCAGCTGCAAAATTAGTGTCCCACAACGTCTATGCAGAAATACACAGCCACCGCCCGGACACTTAGGCTACGTTCACCCTGCGTATTGCGGCGCGCACCACAATACAACTTCATTAGCGCTGGGGAAAGTACATGATTGCAGTTCCAACGCAAAGCAGCTCTCTGCCTCCTGTGCATTTCTATTTCTCAATATGTGACACGTCACTTCCTTCTATGGGCGCACATTATGCACCGACTGCAAAGTCATCATCGCCTGAACGACAACGATGATGATTTTACACAGAACTCAATGACTGCTGGACCTGGACAATGATTTTACCTGATTTTTCCGGCTTACTTCGGCGCAATTACCAGGGCTGTGGAGTCGGCAAGCCAAAGCCCTGAATCCTCAATTTCCCAAACCTCCGATCCTGGACTCCCTCATACATGGCGCATGTTTTTGTTAATAACTTTACTGTAGTAAATGGTAACATCAGGCTGTTTAATCACCCTTATGATCACAATAATCAAGCTACTTGGAAGAACAGACAACGGACAAGCAAAAGGGTAACAATGTTTTTTGATCTTTTAGAAAACACTTGTGGGTAGAGCTGGAAGAAAAGGCTGTATTTGTATCCAAGTCTAGTCGCTGCAAAACAACATTTGGGAATGTGTAAGAAGAGAACGGGATTCAGATTTTGGTCAAAGACTGCTTGAATCTGATCCATGAGCCCAGGAAGGATTCAGGCAGTATTGAAAACCAAAGGTGGATTTTACCAAATACTAACAAAAATAATAAAAATTTACATTTTTGAATGTTTTAGGAGCAAAAAACTATAAACTAAGCAGATGCTAAATATTTGCAAGTCAAATTTTTGTATAAGATCGGTAAATGACTGTATAAATTTACAGGTGCCTCATATACAAGCTGTAGGGATGGTGAGTTTATGGAGCAGAAAGTCACAAGTTCAAACATTGTACCTTTTGCTTGTCAGTGTAAATTATATTATTGGATATGACTTTAGAACACAAAAAATTGTAAAATATGCAAAACACTGCAGGAAATTTGTGGAGTATCTGAATTTGTTCTGTGAAATAGTATCCTCCTCCATCAGATCCTGCATACATGACCTAACATTGATATCATTATTTTTTTCCCCCCCACCCAGGATAAGTGAAACGGCCTCTCTAAGCTAACTTGAGCTTGGGGCAAAGCGTTGACCCAGGGGAAACATCTCTACAATGTCGAGGGTATTAAAGGAAATTGCTTCAGCCACAGACAGTTTTTGATGAAAATGGTTAACTCTTCTAAATTCTTTGAAACTGGTTAAAAATTTTGCTGTAAATCTGTTTGCCATGGGGGCGGAAAATCTTTTCCCTGTGGCAGCGCTTTTCTGGCTCCATGTCTTCTATTTACACTCCTCGTTATGATGAGCTGTAGGACATGGAAGCAGAAGACCGGCCTAACCCAATTCCTCTTGCTGTTTGCATTGAACTAACTGGACCAACTAATTATAAATTTTGGGAGTCGGAGTCGGTCCATTTTTTGACGACTCCGACTCCTGCAAAATAGCCACCGACTCCACGACTCCGACTCCACAGCCCTGGCAATTACGCGCCCCAAGATACGCGGCGTGAATGTAACCATAGGTCATGTTCACACGGCTTATTTGGACGCTGATTTTTCAGAGCCCAAAACAGCATCAAAACCTCGGCTGAAACGCGCTTCTTCAGAAGAGGTTTTAGACACGTTCCTCTTGCAGGGCAAAAAACGCGCAGAAAAATGCTCCAAAAACCACGTCAAGGTTTTGAAGCTCTCAATTGATTCCTATGGGGATTTTCAGCAATGAAAATTCTTCAAGAATTGACATGACACTTCGTTGTGTGTGAACTACAACACTGTTTTACATAGGAATCAATGAAAATGATCTAGGGACATTTTGGAGGCTTTTTTGTTACTGATTTGGGAGCAGAAACGCTCTGAAAACTGCTCCAAAAAAACCGGTCAAAATCGCCGTGTGACATTATCCTTTGGCTTTGTTTCAACATGGCTTATTTGCGGGGCATAATTACGCCGTGTGGAAGGGGGCGGGGCACCTCGCCGACCCATAGACTATCGTATACGCCGCTGGTAATTCACGTGTTACTTATCTCCCCCCGCGGTGTATTCGACACGAGCAGGGAGAGAGACGTAATCCATAGTTTCTCTATGAGAACTGTGGATTACCGTATTGATCTGGGGACGTATTGCGTCGTAATCCGCGCAATTACGGGCGTAATTAAGGACATATGGAACTACGTACATTTTAAGACAGTGTGAGCATAGCCTCAGGGTATGGTGGTGGGTCCGTGTGAACATACTTTCTTAGATGTGTGTTTGGATCTGTCTGAAACACGCATCTAAACATAAGTGCCAGTGTGATTGTACACTGCTTGCAATGTAAAACGCGTATCGGCGTTCACACGAGTGATGTTTGTCTCACTGTGTCTTTCGGATCCGTTCCAAGAATTGACATTTCCAGTTGCTTGGTCCGAAAGACGCAGCCTTGAGCCCTATAATAAACTATAGGGTGTGATACTGCTGCATCCAAACAACGCATTCCAAACTCAGCTGCATGTTGGATACGTGTTGGATCCGTTTAGAATCCGATCGACGCAGCGTTCTTGGATGCGATTTTTGTATCCAAAATCGGATCCAAACACGCCGTGTGAACAAACCCTTACAGTCAACAGGTGGTCAGCAAATAGTTAATAGACCTAAATGTGTCTAATATTCTTACCTTTTCTGGTTCTGTCCACGCTAAATTAAAGAACACCAGAATGTGCCTTTTATCCAGCCTGTAGTCCGAAGTCTTTTCATCGCATAAGACTTGTAATGATCAGAAGGCTTTTCTCTGATTATTTATGTTCATCGCGCAATGATTAGAGGAGTTTTCCATGTCAATCACCGCCTACATGTCCACAGCTAAAGAGAAATAAAGATTTCCTCCAAATGCATTGCTGTTCTGATTTTGTTTTATTTGAAAGATAAAGCAGGTTATCTATCCTGCTTGTTTAAAGGGGTTTTGCCATGAAGTGAGTTCCTTACCTCCTTACCAGCTCAGGGGAGAATATAAACAAATTATGCTGAGTCATGAACACAGCAGGGGTGAGATGGAGGGAGGAGAGCAGGGAGCGACTCAAACATTTACTCCAAATAAAAAAAATTACAACAATGATTGTCTATATCAGCTGACTAGGCTCCTTCATGTTCACCTGTATCAGATAAGAAGTGCAAACAAGAAAGGCCGGCAAGTTTCAGCTCCTGTACATGTCCTGGTCGTGTGTAATGTACAAACTTTCAGGAAACTAAGGGGGGTGAGCAATGATTAGCTCTCCAGGCTCACTTTTTTATAATCACTATTTTAGAAAAGTGATTAAATACCCATTTTGGAAGATCCCACGTCAACATTACATCATGGCAAAACCCCTTTAAGGATGGTTTCCTAAGTTCCCAACCAACTCTGTGCCCCAGCAGCAGGAGGGGGTGGTTTTGTCAAGTTATAAGACACAGCAGGGAGTAAAGTCACAAGCCAGACACCACTGCTAGAGCACTGAGGGGGTCGATAACCTTGGACACCATCTGTAAACAAGCCGGATAGATAACCTGCTGTATCTGTGAACAAAAACATAGTAAGAATGTTTATTCACCTTTACCTACAGGTTTAAAACGAATCATTTGAAAGGGGATACGCCATTAATCTCCTGGTTAATTGAGCATGACTAAGAAAAAATGACAGCGAGAACTAAACCAGCTACAAGTGATCCTCCAATTAGCAGAAATGTCTGAAGTGCACCAGTAAGGCTGTGTCCACACTGTTCTGCCAGCAGTTCCTTCACCACTGACACTGCTCAGCCTCAGGGACCTCATTACAAGCCACTGGGATCCATCAACTCCTTGTTAAAGAGTACAACGATCCCTCAAGTTACAGCGGCCTCAGGATACAATATTTCTCCACACAATGGTCTTTACTGGAATGGGGACATTGTATCTTCTGGTTACCACATCCCATACAATGTCACAGACACTACTCATCTGTGGCAGATGTGATTGATGGAAGATCCAACCAATTACCATGAACATTTTACTTGTAAAATCTCTGTATTAGTGCAGCGCATGTAGTGACTGGTCTAGTAGCTCCTCTCTACAGTGCAGTGCGGTACTACACGTCGTGTACTGCTCTTACATGTATTAGTGAGGTGCATGGTGTGATTGGTGGTCTAGTTTGCGCATCTCTACTGTACAGTGCGGGTGGTACTACCTGTCTTGTTCTGCTCTTACATGTATTAGTGAGGTGTATGTCAGTGATTGGTGGTCTAGCAGCGCCTCTCTACAGTACAGTGCAGCGTACTACATGTCTGTACTGCTCTTATATGTATTGTGAAGGTGTAGCAGTGATTGGTGGTCTTGCAGCCTCCTATCGCTAACAGTACAGTGGCTGGGTAATACATGTTCCTTGTACTGCTCTTATATTGTATAGTGAGGTGCATGCAGTGATTTGGGGGTCTTGTAGCGCCTCTCTACAGTACAGTGCAGTTACTATATGTCCTGTACTGCTCTTACATGTATTAGTGAGGGTGCATGCAGTGATTGGTGGTTAGCAGAGACCCTCTCTACAGTACCAGTGCGGTATACTTCATGTCCTGTACTGCTCTTACATGTATTAGTGAGGTTGCAAGCAGGTGATTGGCGTTCTAGTAGGGCCCTCTACGTATCAGTGCGGTTCTACATGTCCTGTTCTGCTTTACATGTATTTAGTGAGGTGCATTGCAGTGATTGGTGGTCTATTATCACCTCTCTACAGTACAGTGCAGGTACTTACATTTTTCTGTACTGCTCTTACATGTGCCAGGATGAGCGGCTCCTTTGGACACCAGGTGAGGGCCACATTTTCTTTTTCTGGTACGTTGTGTATAAATGACCTAAAGAAGCTCCTGTCCTCAACATAGACAGTGATTTCCAGCTTCCAGTAGCTCTCTCTAATGTTATATACATGGCTGTGGAGTAGTTATAAAATGGACCGACTCCCAAAATATATAATCAATTGGTCCAGTTAGTTCAACGAAGTGCAAAGAGCAAGAGCATTTGGGCCTTACCAATGCTACTGCTCCCATATCTTTAATTTTGAAAAGTATTTGGATGACATGGAGCAGATAAAGCGTTACTGCAGGGGATAAGATTCCGCTCCCACAGCAAACAGACCGGATTTCAGCAAAATTTTTCACTTGCTCTGAAAGAAAGTAGACGAGGTTCAACCTGTTCATCAAAATGGACTGTGGCTGAGGCAATTCCTTTATACCCAGACATGTTAGAGATGTTGACCTGTGTCACACGCTTTGCCCCAACCCATAGTTAGTGTAGAGAGGCCCGTTCTCTAGCCTGGAAGAATAATGAGATCAGATGTTTGAGGTGTCCTGTATGCAGGATCTGATGGATGGCAATACTATTCTCAGACAAATTCATAGACTCCTCAAATGTAATTCAGGGATTTTGCATATTTACAATTTTGAAAGTTTGTTTTGTTTCTATCGTCACTATCCAATAAATATATTTTATGTTCTACCTAAATAGCTTGATTATTGTATCATAAGGTGATAAAACAGCCTGATATCATTTTACTACAGTAATGTTATCATTTAGAAATGCGCCGTGTATGAGGGAGTCAGGGAAAGTGAGGAGTCGGAGCTTTGGCTTACTGACTCCATAGCTCTGGTTATAGGGAAGGTCTGGCTTTATCTGGATTAGTATCAGCTTCACTTCCTTTAATCCCCATTTTCCATTATGTTGGGGACATTTTGGGGCTTCAGAACCAATTCCCAGTTTTCATAGAATTATGGTTTCAACATACAACATTGGATCTGGGGCGACCATTGTAAGTTGAGGGATGTCTGGAGGTCTCCTATAGGGGACACAGCCTTTCTAGACAGTTTGTCCCCCATTCTACAGCGGGTGGCTCTTATCTGAGGGTATCTGCTCCCTTCAATGATCAGGCTGTCGTACTCCATGAATAGATCACTGCCCTCTTGTCATAGCTGTGACCCATTTAACCAACAACTAATAAGCAAATAAAGTACAGGACAATCAGAACCAGGACAGCAGAGACGACCAATTCCAAGATGTTCTGCACAACTGTAAACTGCCAAAGGGGTTGGAACACTAGAGATATCTATCGTCAACGCCACCGATGACTAAAGGGGGCACAGGCGTCCCCAGCTTTAAGTTAATGTGATAATGCAAAATTGCCTGGAAATCACAACCATACGGCAGCATCACATAGTAGTGCAACATCAATGTAACAGCGGTACACAGCCAAAGTGAACCATCTGTGATGAGGGACAGACAGAAGAGGGGGCAGGGCGGACAGACAGACGGGAGAGGGGGGGGGGGTCAGGACCGACAGACAGAGGGGAGGGGGGGGGGTCAGACCGACAGACAGACGGAGGAGGGGGGGGGTCAGACCGACAGACAGACGGAGAAGGGGGGGGGGGTCAGGACCGACAGACAGACGGGAGAGGGGGGGGGGGTCAGGACCGACAGACAGATGGGAGGGGGAGGGGGGGTCAGGACCGACAGACAGACGGGAGAGGGGGGGGGTCAGGACCGACAGACAGACGGGAGAGTGGGAGGGGGGGGGGGGTGACAGACAGGAGGAGGGGGGGGGTCAGGACCGACAGACGAGAGAGGGGGGGGGGGTCAGACGACAGACAGAGGTGGAGGGGGGGGTCAGACCGACAGACAGAGGGGAGGGGGTGGGTCAGACGACAGACAGAGGAGGGGGGGGGGGTCAGACCGACAGACAGAGGGAGGGGGGGGGGGGGTCAGACCGACAGACAGACGGGAGGGGGGGGGGGTCAGGACCGACAGACAGAGGGGGGGGGGGTCAGGACCGACAGACAGAGGGGAGGGTCAGGACCGACAGACAGACGGGAGGGGTCAGGACCGACAGACAGAGGGGAGAGGGGAGGGGACAGGACCGACAGACAGAGGGGAGGGGTCAGGACCGACAGACAGAGGGGAGGGGTCAGGACCGACAGACAGACGGGAGAGGGGAGGGGTCAGGACCGACAGACAGACGGGAGAGGAGAGGGGTCGGACCGACAGACAGACGGGAGGGAGGAAGGGAGGGAGACAGACAGACAGACGGGAGGGAGGGAGACAGACAGACAGACGGGAGGGAGGAAGGGAGGGAGACAGACAGACGGGAGAGAGGAAGGGAGGGGTCAGGACCGACAGACAGAGTGGAGAGGGGAGGGGTCAGGACCGACAGACAGACGGGAGAGGGGGGGGTCAGGACAGACAGACGGGAGAGGGGGGGGCAGGACAGACAGACGGGAGAGGGGTCAGGACCGACAGACAGACGGGAGAGGGGAGGGGTCAGGACCGACAGACAGACGGGAGAGGGGAGGGGTCAGGACCGACAGACAGACCGGGGAGGGGAGGGGTCAGACCGACAGACAGACGGGAGAGGGAGGGGTCGGAGCGACGACAGACAGACGGGAGAGGGGAGGGGTCAGGACCGACAGACAGACGGGAGAGGGGAGGGGTCAGGACCGACAGACAGACGGGAGAGGGGAGGGGTCAGGACCGACAGACAGACGGGAGAGGGGAGGGGTCAGGACCGACAGACAGACGGGAGAGGGGAGGGGTCAGGACCGACAGACAGACGGGAGAGGGGAGGGGACAGGGCCGACAGACAGAGGGGAGAGGGGAGGGGTCAGGACCGACAGACAGACGGGAGAGGGGAGGGGTCAGGACCGACAGACAGACGGGAGAGGGGAGGGGTCAGGACCGACAGACAGACGGGAGAGGGGAGGGGTCAGAGACGACAGAACGGACGGAGAGGGAGGGTCAGGACGACAGACAGACGATGAGGGAGGGGTCAGGACCGACAGACAGACGGAGAGGGGAGGGGTCAGGACGACAGACAGAACGGGAGAGGGGAGGGTCAGACCGACAGACAGAGGGGAGAGGGGGAGGGGTCAGGCCCGACAGACGAGGGGGAGGGGGGGGGGGGGTCAGGACGACAGACAACGGGAAAAAGAGGGGGGGGGGGGGGGTAAACCCGACAGACGGGGGAGAGGGGGGGGGGGGGGGGGGACGAGGGGAAGGGGGGAGGGGGGGGGAGGGGGGGGGGGGGGGGTCGGGGCCCGACAGAGGGAGAGGGGGGGGGGGGGGGGGGGGGGGGGGGTCAGGCCCGCAGGGGGGAAGGGGGGGGGGGGTCGGACAGACAACAAGGGGGGGTCAGGACAGACAGACAGAGGGGGAGGAGGGGGGGGGGGTCAGGACCGACAGACAGACGGGAGAGGGGGGGGGGGGGTCAGGACAGACAGACGGGAGAGGGGGGGGTCAGGACAGACAGACGGGAGAGGGGGGGGGTCAGGACAGACAGACGGGAGAGGGGGGGGGTCAGGACAGACAGACGGGAGAGGGGGGTCAGGACCGACAGACAGACGGGAGAGGGGGGTCAGGACAGACAGACGGGAGAGGGGGGGCAGGACAGACAGACAGACGGGAGAGGGGGGGCAGGACAGACAGACGGGAGAGGGGGGCAGGACCGAACAAAAACGGAGAGGGGGGGCAGGACAGACAGACGGGAGAGTGGGAGACCGACAGACAACGGGAGGCAGGGAGGACAAGGCAGACCAGACAGAAGATGGGAGGCAAGACAACAAAGGGAGTGCAGGAGGACACAGACAGACAGAAGGGAGTGCAGGAGGACACAGACAGACAGAAGGGAGTGCAGGAGGACACAGACATCGAAGGGGATGCGGGAAAGGGGACAGACAGACAGAAGGGATGCAATCAGGAAAGACACGGGAACAGACAGACGGGAGGGAGGGATACAGACAGACAAAGGAGTCAGGGGAAACCCCAGACAGACAGAGGGATGGGAGGCACAGACAGACAGAAGGAGTGCGGAGACACAGACAACAGAAGGGGTGAGCAGGACAACAAGGAGGAGAGCAGAACAGAAGGGAGGGGGCAGGGAGGGAACAGACAGACAAAGGGTGGGAACAAAAGGAGGAACACAGACAGACAGAAGGGAGTGCAGGAGGACACAGACAGACAGAAGGAAGTGCAGGAGGACACAGACAGAATAAATAGATGGAAAGTTATGCAATAGATGAATAAATGGAAGGATGGATGGAGAGACACAAGGATAGATAAAGCGATCGATCGATAGGATATTTGTAGCCTATAGGTGGCGCTATCTCCAGCATTCTATGAACAGGTTCAGTAGTCAATGGCTAAGAAGCAATTAGCAGTGCATAATCAGCAGTGAGCCGGCCGCCGGCTTGTAGTGACCACCCCTCTGCACAGTGGTACAGCCCCAGCCCCTCTTGCAGACTTCGGAGCAGCCCCCTGTAAGCGTCCACATAAATCAGTGCAGTACAGCAGCATTGCCCGCACCGAGCACGTACACAGCCAGGCATGAGGAGCGCTGGCCCCGCCGACATCACATCACCAGGGCACTAGAGGAAGATCCGGCCGCTCTCCCGCTACATAGAAGCCCTTACCCCTCATAGCTCCCTCCAATCTCTGCGGCCATCATCAACTTTCCCGAGCCCTGGCAACCAAGCCGCACACTGCATTCTGGGAAATGTCGTTTAACAAACCCATTCCTTCGCACTAGAGAATTAGGCTTAGACCACAATTCCCAGAAGCCTCCTCTTCCTAGGCCTGACGCTTCAACCGAAACATATTGTTTTCCTGTCTACAGTTTCAGCAGCTGAAACCGTACGCGGCGGCCATTTTGTTGGAGACCACTTTGTATTACGCTCAACCACAGTGGTCTACAGCAATATGTCCCCTCAGTGGAAGACATTCATGTATAACTAGCTCTTTAAACAGGAGTGTGCGATAGTGAAGACGCAGGTTGTGACAGCTGCAGATTTATGCTCCATAGTCTTGCTGAATGCTTCTAATGTCTGTGTGTGCTTTACTGCATAAATATATATATCACAACCTAAAGAGGCGCAGATAACGTTCATGTTCCAGGACTTTCCACATATAGACTGGCTATGTATACATAGGCTATAACAGTCATTGGCGCCCTGTACTCCGAGTAGAAGCGGTCCCTATAGTAACAGTATCCAGTGACATCTCCTCCCCGCAGTCCTGCTCACGCTCTGTACACACCATAGTTGCCAACTTTTGAAAATGGAAAAGCAGGAGATTAAAGAGGGTGGTGCTAGCGCGCCGCACCAAAAAATTTGCATGGACACGCCCATCTTTTGTGCCACGCCCCTTCAAAAGGCCACACCCACTCCACCTAACTGCATAATGGCTTTGGAAGAAAGCTAGGTAGATGCCCTTATAGCCAGATAGTAGCCGCCCATAACCAGGTAGTGCCCCTTACAGGCAGGTAGATGCCCCCTTGTAGCCAAGTAGAGGGCCCTTTGTAGTCAGGTAGATGTCCCTTTGTTAGCGGTAATGCCCCTTAGTAGAGTAGTTTCCCCCTTTCGTAGCCAGGTAGTTGCCCCCTTTATTAGCCTGAGAGTTTCCCCCTTTTGTAGTCAGGTAGTTGCCCCCTTTTGTAGCCAGGTAGATGCCCCTTTGATAGCCAGGTAGTTGCCCCCTTTGATACCCAGGTAGTTGCCCCCTTGATCGCCAGGTAGTTGCCCCCCTTGATAGCCATGTAGTTGCCCCGTGATATCCGGTAGTTGCCCCATTGATAGCCAGTAGTTTCCCCATTGATAGCCAGGTAGTTGCCCCCATTGATAGCAGGTAGTTGCCCCCATTGATAGCCAGGTAGTTGCCCCCCTTGATAGCCAGGTACTTGCCCCCTTATACCGTAGTTGCCCCCTTGATAGCCAGGTATTGACCCCTTTGTTGCCGGTATTTTATAACTAATAAAAATAAAATAATAAAAGCCACTTACCTTACCAGGCTCCTGCAGCTCTGGACATCTCCTGCCTGATCTCCTCAGCGTAGCAGGGGGAGTGAGAGCAGCCGCGCGTCACTCCCCTTGCGACGTGCTCTGTATGTACAGCGCACACCGGCCGGCGCTGTAAATGCAGGGGGAGGAGGAGCGATCCCTCCTGCCTCCTCCCCCCCATATCGAGACTCCGGGCGGGTGAGCGGCCGCTGCGGCCGCTTCAACCCGCCTGTAGGAGCGGCTCGGCGGCGCAAGAGTAGCGCACCAGCGCTACTCTTGCGCCGCGGTAGTTTAAAGAACCCCGCCACCTGCTGGTGGCGGGAGGAATGCCAACTCTGCCGGGAGGGCCAAATAGCATGACCCCCCCGCCAAAAGTGTGAGAGTTGGCATGTTTGGTACACACTGAGTATTATATTCCCATAAAAGACCATTTTATCCATCTCCTCCTCCTGTAACCTTAGGCTTCTGGGCCCAATATAAACTCTGTAGGCCCTCACCTGTCAGGTGCTATTTACAACACTAGTGTCTCCTTAGGAGACTAAGGGGCCCTTCAGATATCAGGGTCCAGTGCAACTGCTCTGCCAGCCCTATAGCTACAGGACTCTTCAGATTTACCAATATACCCATGTTTTACCTGGACCATCATTGTGCAGCTCAGAGCAGGATCCGCATTGCATCGTATTGCACTCCAATATCTGCTTGCTACTAAAGAGGATTTATAACTAAACTGTCTGACAACACTTACATAACACACACATCACATTATAATGACCAGAGTAACCGCCGGGCAGGGCCGTTCCTAAGCTAAATTTCACTCAAGGCGGGGTGAAGAAATTTCGCTCCACCCCCCCATAACATATGTGCCACATTGCATCACCATAGGCCAAAGCCAAAATATACAAAAAGCTTTACCACAATCTGCTACGTATAAAACTACTAATAATAGTCCTACAGTTACCAAATAACACCGCTACACCAACCAGAATCCCAAGACCACGAAGACCCCCGATCACCAGCACACAGTGACCGAATAATACCACCACACCATGACCACATATCACCAGCACATAGTGACTAAATAATATGAACTGACCATTACTGAGTATAAACCATTATACTACAACTAATATCACCGCCATACAGTGACCATACAATGATGGATACCAGTGTACACAGGCTCTGCAGGTATATAAATAATTATAGTAAAGTCATATCTAGTGACTCACAGAAGACGTCTCTGAAGAGTTGTTCTCTTTCTCTTCTTCTTCTTTTCCATCTGTCCCAGACGCCATGACGACTACTCCCGACTCTTCACTGTAAAATTTACAAAACAAACATCTTAAGACTGTTCAATTTATCAGCCCTTCTCTACCAATTCCCCATCTATAGCACCTGATATGGTAGCCATGTAATATGCCCCCTGTAGCCATGTAGTAGCCCCTGTAGCCAGTAGATGCCCCCCCTGTAGCCAGTAGATGCTCCTGTAGCCAGTAGATGCCCCCTTATAGCCAGTAGATGCCCCTGTAGCCAGTAGATGCCCCCTTATAGCCAGTAGATGCCCCCTTGTAGCCAGTAGATGCCCCCTGTAGATGCCCCCTTGTAGCCAGTAGATGCCCCAAATAGCCAGTGATGCCCCCTGTAGCCAGTGATGCACCCCTTGTAGCCAGTGATGCCCCTCTGTAGCCAGTGATGCCCCCCTTGTAGCCAGTGATGCCCCCCTGTAGCCAGTGATGCCCCCTTGTAGCCAGTGATCCTCCCTGTAGCCAGTGATGCCCCCCTGTACCAGTGATCCCCCCTGTAGCCAGTGATGCCCCCCATGTAAGTAATTATAAAATAACAAAAATTACTTACCAGACTTCGGTCCCGGCGTCCAGCTCCGGGAGCTGCTGAGCGGTGTGTAAGCGTGTGACGTCATCACGCTGCTTACACTGCACGCAGCTCCCAGGGGGTCTCATCGGCGGCAGAGCTGCCAGCCGAGGAGACCCAGCGTCACAGGGGGCGCGGTGAGAGCTGTACGCCCCCTGCGACGCTGATACAGGGAAGGAGTCAGGACGGGAACGATCTGTCCCGCTCCTCCCTGTACTGGCAGCTGCTGGCTCTGCGCATAACAGCCGCGCAGAGTCAGGGGCGCTCCTCTGGAAGGGCAGGGCGGCCGCGGCGCCTCCTCGAGTGAGCGGAGCCTCGGCGCCCCGGGCGGTCGCCCGCCCTGCCCACCCCTAGGAACGGCCCTGCCGCCGGGTGCTGCACGGCCAGCAGCTACATGAGTTGGGAGTGACGCAATAAGGTCTTCGTAGATTGTCACCAGGGCTGTGGAGTCAGAGTCGTCATAAAATAGACCGACTCCCAAAATATATAATAAGTTGGTCCAGTTAGTTCGATGCAAAGAGCAACAATAATTGGGTCCGGCCAGTGCTGGCTCCCATATCTTCAGCCTCATCACATGAGGAGTGTAATTGATGACATGGAGCAGGCAAAGCGCTGCCCCAGGGGAAAAGATTCTGCTCCCAGGGCAAACAGATTTCAGCAAAATTTTTCACCTGCTTTCAAAGAAGTAGAAGGGCGCGTTCACACGGCACAGGACAAATACCGACCGGTTTGCCGGCCGGTATTTGTCCTGTCTCGCGCCCGTCCCCACGGCCCGGGGGGGGGGGGGGCGGCTTTTCTCCGCGATGAGCGGAGAACAGCCCTACAGCCCTCCTCCCTCCCATTGAGCAGCACATCTTCTGTCCGGAAACCAGACGGAAGAATGTGCATGTTCAATGTTTTGCCGCCGGACAAAACCGCCGGGCAGAAAACCCGTGCAGTGGAGACTGCTGCGCGGGTTTTCCATAGAGCCCCATTGTGCTCATTTTCGGCCGGTTTTTCAGGCGGTCTGAAAAACCGCAAACCGGCAGAAAAACCGGCAGAAAACCCGTGCCATGTGAACATGGCCGAAGCGTTCAAGCATTCATCAAAACTGACTGTGGCTGAGGCAATTCCTTTATACCCTGACATTGTTAGGGGATGCTGCCCCTGTGGTCCCCGCTTTGCCCCAACACAAGTTAGTGTAGAGAGGTCGTTCTCTAGCCTGGAAATAATGAGATCAGATGTGAGGTCACGTATGCAGGATCTGATGGAGGCAATACTATTTCTCAGAACAAATTCAGAGACTCCACAAATGTTCCTGCAGTGTTTTGTATGTTTCGATTTTTTTGTGTTCTAAAGTAATATCCAATAAATATATTTTGCAACGAGAAGCAAAATGGTAACAATGTTTTGAACTTGTGACTTTCAGGCTCCACATCTCACCATCCACTACAGCTTTGTACATGAGGCTCCTGTAATTTTATATACAGTCATCTTACCTATCTTATACATTAATTTGACTTGCAAGTATTTAGCATCTGCTCAGTTCTGCAGATTCTTTCCTGTAACTGCATTGTTACTGTTTGGCTCCTAAAAATCAAAATGTTAATTTTTATTATTTTGTTAGTATTTGGGAAATCCACCTTTTGGCTTTCAGCTCTGCCTGAATCCTTCTGGGCTCTGGATCAGATTCAAGCATATCTTGACCAAAACCTGGTCCCAGGTCTCTTCTACACATTCCCAATGTTGGTGCAGACTGGACTTGGATACAAATACAGCTTTTTTTTCAACTCTACCCTCAAGTGTTCAAAAGATCAAAACATTGTTACCCTTTTGCTTGTCAGTGTCTTTTCTACCTAAATAACTTGATTATTGTATCATAAGGTGATAAAAAGCCTGAAGTTACCTACAGTAAAGTTATCACTTAAACATGCGCCATGTGTGAGGGAGTCGGAGGTTTGGGAAATTGAGGAGTCGGGGCTTCGGCTTGCCGACTCCACAGCCCTGATTGTCACAGGTATCTGGAGCCGACTGCATCCCCCCCAGCTGCTGGAGGAGTCATAGAGTCTACACCACCATCCAGGGGCTCCCACAGTTGCTCAACTGGGTTCAAGTCTGGTGACTTAGGGGTTAGCATAGTACTTGGAAGTTTTGATCCTACTCCTCCAACCAACATCAGACATTTCTATCCATGTGACATGTCGCATTGTCTTGCTGGAAGATCCCTTCTGTCCCATGGTGTCCCATGGGTGTGTGATCTGCATGGATGGATTCATACCCAAATCAGATGAGATATCACAGAGGATGCCACAAAACATTCCCCAGACTGCCACCACCAGCTTGTGCTCTTCCAGCAATGGTTGCAGGGTGTTTGTTCTCTAAGGTTTCTTGCCTGACACACCAACATCCATCCATTTCATGAAGCAGAAAATGTGACTTAATGGACAAGACAACCTTTATTTTCATGGCAGTGTGGTAATTGGACCACTGCTGATTGGTAAACTCTTTTCTCCCAATGCAACTTCATTAACCGGAGAGCAGTGACTTTTGTCTTTTTCAAAGCCCCATAGGTAGTAGGGTTCTCCATACTGTTGTTTAAGACAAACGTTTGGTAGCTCCCTGGTTTATTTGGGGGTTGATCCGCTCCACTCTAGCGTGTTGGTCGGATCTCATCCCTGCTTGTGGTTAATGTTCCCCCCTCACATCAATTTCACGTGCTGCTCTGCAGCCATTTGCAATGGCCATGTTCAGTTGTACCCAGAACTCCCATAGAACAGAATGGAGAGTCGTGTGCAAGCATTACTTCTATCTGAACCACACCTATCAGACTTTGATGGCATATTCTATCGATATGCTATAATTCTATAGTGGGAACACCCCTATAATGCAGGTCTTTCCCTTGACATTTATTTTCCAGTGAATACTTGCATTTATTTGTGAGATAACAATTCTGAAGCATCTTTTATTGGAATTCTGTAGTGCAGTTCCTTTGTTATTCCCCCTGAAAGTTATAAACAAAGTGACAACTGGGTGTTACTATTCTACTTGTCAAATGAGAGTGTCCAATCAGAGCTAACCTAACTTTCACCTCTTACTTCTGTTTACCATTTTTTTTTTAGTAGACTATGCTAAAGATAGTGACCTATAGATCTGTGTCATGGCCATGACCAAATTATTGTAACATTTTTCATGAGGTATAATAGTTATGCTGCATCCAGTCTTTTAATCTCCCTGCAGTATTGGCACTGGTATTGTTAGCCAGGCAAAATGAGGCCTCATCATAATGTACCCTCTCTGCGGACTTGTAACACCAATTGTTTTTCCCCTACTCCTTATTTTATTCCCTCACCCTACTCATCCTCTCATTTCCCCTTTGGTATTCTCCCTTTCCTTAAAGGGGTTTTGCCACGATCTCACTTCATACCTCCTGCATCCAGCTCTTTGGCTCTGTGTGCTCAGAAGGGGCCGTGTGTGATTTATTTGAATTGCATATCATGTGACCCAGCAGGATGACATCCCCAGGCCTTTCCTCTCTTTAGTGAAAGAAAGGTCTGTTTATGTATAGAGCTGTGAGTAGCTACAATGTAGCTCAGAGGTAACATTTTTGCTTTATAGGAAAAGGGTCCTTGGTTCAAATCCCTGCAGGAACTTTTTTTTCCCTTTTTATTAATGCACAAACCTCATTGAGGTTTCTTTTTTTATTTGCACTGTTTGACTTATTACTAACTAGTCCACAGGTGTCAAACTGCCGGCCCTCCAGCTGTTGGGAAACTACAACTCCCATCATGAATTTTATAATCTATAACAGTGGACATGATGGGAGTTGTAGTTTCCCAACAGCTGGAGGGCCGGCAGTTTGAAACCCCTGAACTAGGCCAAAGGACAGGAGTAGAATGACAGCACCCGGGGTTTGAACACTCAGTAGCTGCCTGAGAAGAGAGGTGAAATCTGAGCATGTGCGACCAGGACTGAGGAGCTGTCAGTCCTGGACGTATCCCCTGGAGATGAGGTGTAAACAATGGATCACTAAAGGAGCAGCTAAAACAAAAACGGTTCAGAATTTTTAATAATGATGAATGGTGAAAATGTTTATTATTTAATTTTCAAACTTCCCACATCAATTTTACTTCCTGGCAAAATCCATTTAATCTCTTCCCATCACTTTAGTCCTTTGTGTACCTCTTATTTCTTTTCCTGCATTTATTTATCATGGTTCTGTATTTATCCTGCTCTCTTTCACCCCTGGTTGTAGCTCCATTCATCCCTTCCTTGCCCTGTCTTTTTCTATTTTGTATCTCTTAAGTATGTAGCCCCATACAGTACTTATAGACTCCCTGAGGATATACATATTTTGTTTCCTTATTGGATCTAATTTATCATTTTTCCCATACATAACATTGCTCTTCATACATGTTTGTAAGGTTTCCTCCTCCTGTTCCACCCCTTATCCTGACTAGTTACAGCCCCGATGTCTTATTCCCATTGCCTTATATTGGTATACACCACTCTCTAACTTGACGCATTTTCGGCCCTCAGCCTTATGCATTCCACTGCCAAAGAAGTCTCACTCTGCGCATGCGCAGGCCCATTATGCATGTTCACAGGGTTTTCCCGACGGTCAATGTGCGCCATATTGAGGGGGGCACAAATCTGCCACGTGATATAAAGGGGCGGAACGGTCCAAAGCCCCAAAATATCCACTAGGCAAATGAAATTTAGAAATAGCAGTCTTTATCCGCGCGTAAATAATGTGCATGTCATTTCTCCCCCGCGGCGGATTCGCCGAGTGGGGAGGAGCGAGGTTCCACTGTTCTCAATGAGAGCAGTGGATTACCGTAATTGCTGCCGCGGATTGGGCCGTACTGCAGCGCAAATCCGGCGCGCAGTACGGCGCCAATCCGTGGCAAAATAAGCCGTGTGAACGAGGCCTTATGCATTTCACCATGGGCTCCACGCCACTGCTCACCTGCTGCATTTTTATTGAGGGCTGGGTGCACAGTAGACTTCCTGGGGCTCACCGTACAGCTAATGTACATAAATATGGGGAAACTGGTAACTGGTTCCAAAGCCCCAAAATATCACTAAGTCAAATTGAGAATTAAAGAAAAATAAAGCAAGTCCCTCTATATAACATCAGAAAGAGTTGCTGGAAGCCGGAAATCACTTCTATGTTGAGGACAGGAAATTCTCTGGGTCATGTACTTTATACACAATGTACCAGAAAAAGAAAATTGTTCCCTCACCTGGTGTCCAAAGGAAACGCTCATCCTGGTACATGTAAAAGCAGTACAGGACATGTAGTACTGCACTGTACTGTAGAGAGGTGCTACTAGACCACCAATCACTGCATGCACCTCACTGATACATGTAAGAGCAGTACAGGACATGTAGTACCGCACTGTACTGTAGAGAGGCGCTACTAGACCACCAATCACCCCATGAACTGAATACATGTACAGATGTTATAACAATTAAAACGTTCATAATTGGATGGACTAGTGTCTGGAATATTGTATGTTGAAACTACACTCCACATACAATATCCCAGAAAAGACCATTGTATGGTGAAAATATTGTATCCGGAGGCCATTGTAACCTGTGGGAGCACTGTATTTACTGTATGCCTTTTCAATGCACTTGAGAAATGCAATGTGTAAACCCAGCCTCAATCCTATTCACTGTAATGGTAAATAACAAACATTTGGTGCTTATGTTATCAAAGATTTTTATTTTATATTCTAATGATTAAAAAAGACCAAAAAAAAAAACCAAAAACAAAACCGTTCCAACATAATCATCATGTGATTTCACAGAGTGCCATTTACGTAATCCCTTTACATAACAGGTCAGACATGTTTTCACAGATTGAGGATTGAAATTTTTTTTAAAAAAAAATCATCACACAAGAGGACAAGAAAAGTTATGTGGCCCTGCAGAGGGCATGTTCAATTACTTCTCCCAGCACCCTAACCACAGGCCCAAAGAACAGTATATACTCCATAAGCAAGGGGGATCATGGTCGCCATTTTTCCTTATGGTGGATCACACATTCAGCTTAGTAATACTGCCCAATGCAAGGAAAAGAAGCAAAAATCCATATTATGATCAGCTGCAATTCTCAATCATGATTTTCACAAATTATATTAAACCTATTACAGATTTCCTTAAAGGTAAACTGCACTTTTAAACTTCGTTTCACAGTTAAACGTGTGTACTGGTTTATGCGTACATGATGTTCTTCTCTATTCAGGGCTAAAGCTACATGCAAAATTCTTCTGGTTTGCTGCTACCAGACGTCTGTGCAAAAAGGAGACTAAGGCCATGTTCACACGGCTTATTTCGCAACGGATTTACAGCTGTATTTACGGCCGCAAATCCGTTGTGAAATCAGTTACGAACAAGTAACTGGCCGTTTTACATTGATTTTAATGGGAAATACGTGTCGTCGTTCAGACGACACTTATTTCCGTACCGGATTGCGGCCGCGGATTGCAGCCGCAAAACGGCCGGAAAAACAATGTGCATGTGAATTATTTCCGGACGGATTCACCAACTATAATGAATGGGGATGGTGAATCAGTCGGGAAATCAGTTACAAATACGTGCCACACTTAGTGACACTTATTTGACACTGATTTTCACCTGATTTCAGAACGTATTTACGAGCGGCAATCCGCTGTAAAGACGTTCTGAAATAAGCCGTGTGAACATAGCCTAAGATGCCAGTTAGGGCATGTTCACACGGCGGATTTGTGCGCGGGTTTCAGCGCAGTTGCCGCGGCAAAAACCTCGCCTCCAACTCGCGTCTCCTGCCGCTGTTTATCGGCGCAGGCGTGGTTGGGGTGTGGTTTTGGGCGCGGTTTGCGGCGAGGTTTTCGCCCATACAAATTAATAGGCAGGACTAAACCCGCGCCGAAAAGCATGGCGAAACCCACGCCGATACTGCATGGACACCGCGCCGAAGACTCGCTGTCAAGAATTGACAGGAGACTTCTCAAACACGCGCGGCAAGGCCGCAGCCCAAAGCCATGCCGTGTGAATGGTAACGCGTTTCTCATAGGAAACCATGTAATGAACTGGCGGCATTTGGGGCGCGATTTGGACAAGGTATTGGCCACGGCAACCGCACCGGAACCCGCGGCCAAACCCGCCGTGTGAACTAAGCCTTACACAGAGCTAAGGTGTTAGGTCACATGACTGACAGCACAGACAAGATGCTGTCAGTATCCAAAGGCAACCAGCAGAATTTTGAAAAACATTATATGCTATGTAAATGAATAGAGAAAACAGCATGAAATCATTTAAAATTGACAAAAAGGAAAGCATCAGCAACTGTTGAAAGTTCATCCGTGAAATACTGAAGGGGGTTATGCTTCAGTTTTGTAACCCAGAGCAGCCAATAGACTTGTAGCATTTCTCTAGTACAGTCTTGAAAGCCGGCATCTATAGTAATAGCATAATAGTGACTCGTGTATTAGTTGTCAAAATTCAACAGTACAAGACGAGTTCATGGACAGACACAAATAGCACATAGATGATCTGCTCTGCACATACTGATTGGAGAAGGACTTATTCTGATGATGTCATAAGGCTGCCATATTGGAATTACAAATCACTTTACAAACCTATTTACCGAACCAGTCTTATAAGCTACGGTTATCAGGTTTATTCAGCTGTTTACTGTACAAATCGAGTATATTGTATACTGCAGTGTGTAGAGACAAAGGAAGGAAAACTCAGGCTTAGGTAGCCCAGAAAAATATTCTCACATCTCACCCTACCTGGTTACCACGAGTGGTTGGACACTGCAAATTAAGTGGCAAACTGGAAGATTGTCCAAAAATAAACATGAGCTGCTTAATGAGGTTCTTAGAAGACTTTAATCACATGTCAATTGGACAAATCTAACGCAACCGATGACCTCTCAATCAAGGGTCCTAAAGAGTCACAGGAAAGAATATTTTAACATAGACAGAATTTACTGTCCCAAAGGGGTGTTCCCAGCACAGAGTTTATCACCAAAAAAGGGAGGGGGGGGATTTAAACAAAGAAGCCTAAAATTTAACTTTTATTAGTAATGCAATAAAAACAGCGATGCTATTTTTATTGCATTATTAATAAAAGTTAGATTTTAGGCTTCTTTGTTTAAATCCCCGCCCCCCTTTTTTCTGGGTGATTTAGTTTTGAAATATTAGGGGTCTGTGACACAAATTTATCACAAGAACAGTGTCACCACAGAGTTTAAACATTAGGATAAGTCATCAAAGTGTAGTAAGTGTGAGTCCCACCTCTGGGACCGGCACCAATTTTGAAAATGGGTTTGTGCATGACTCTCTATTGTGTTCTATGGGAGTTCTGAGTACAGATGAGCGCTGTGTACTCAGAAAGTCCATGAATCAGAATGGAGTGTCATGCGCTCTCCATTGTGAGCCGTAACTATTGTGGCCCTCTTTCCAAGGGGAAACCTGCGCCTATTAGACTTTGATGGCAATTTCTGTTGACATATAATCAAACTCTATGGTGGAAACACCCCTTTAAACTTGTTACCTAACTGCTGCCAGTTATGTAACACCATTGGTCTGATCAGGGAGATTACATTGGTTGTGGTCGTCTTCCCTGCACTCTTTTTTTAGATTTTTTTTTTTCATGTTCGGCAATCTTATTAAAAGCTTAGACCCCATTCACATCACCCTTTCAGCCTCTGTCCATGGTATTCATCAGGATACCTTGAAAAAGATATGCCAACATATAGCACGGCAGGGAAACAGATGGATAAAAGAAGGACTTAGCCTCTTTTGGACTATATTTGTTCTATTTCCCAATCATACATGCTTTAGGTGCCGGACACATTAAAGGAGTTGTCTCACTACAAGAATTGCTTTTTATGTTAAAGATCTTGCAAAAACAAGTCACTTTGTAATATGTGTCCATTAACAGAGTCCTACCTATTCCTAGATATCCCCTCTTGTATGGGCTGCCTCAGCTCCTCAGGTCGCTATAGCTACAGACCTGATTACTCTCTCCTGATAGGCTGCCAGCACTGGTTACTATAGCTACAGTCCTGGCTTCTACTGCAGCCTAGCAGAAGACCGTAAACACTTCTCTGGATTCAAAGTGAATCCAAGAAAACAGGACTGAGGTGAGATGAATCAATGTAGTGGGACAACCCTTTTAAGCGTACATGAATGGGAAATAACGCTGACTTGAACAACTTGGCAGCAGGAATGGTCCATCATTAAAATAGGCTTAACTTTTTCAGGCCGCAGAGAAGAGAAATTACTGCATATAGGAGGCTGTCTCTGTTCTCATCTAAAGGAGTTCTAAATACAACAGAGCAAGTTCGCTTGGCTGTATTGGGATCTGCCATAGAAATGAATGGAGAGTGCTGTGCATGTGCAGCCAATTCCATTCACTTTGGCTAAATCTTTCTGTATGAAGAGTCTGACGCTAGCAGTCCTTTCGGGCCGTATGTTATGCAAACCTAGTTCAAAAGAGGCTACATCTATCCTATAGATCCCTATGACTACACCTAGCCCCAGGATACGGCAAGATACCCTTTTCAGGGTACCCCAACGTATACCACTAATGGAGGATGAAAATGTGATGTGAATGGGGCTTTATGGAGTTTAATCAAAACTGAACCCTTTTTTTTTTTTTTAAACAATAATTGGTACTTCTTTTAGAAGAACCCATAAGTTGCCCACAGCCCAATTATTGGTCCTAATGTAGACTATGAAGTGGCATGCCACCCTCTTTAGCAATGAGGAATGAATGAAGAATGTCGTGTTATAGTGCTTGTTGCTCCCACACAGATAAAAGTGGAATGTAAAATAAATCGGAAGTAAATACAAATCTGAAGCAAAAGGTGACAACGGGGAGGAGAACAATACGGGTAAGGATGACAATGTAAGGAGTAACCTCTGAGCGTAATTGTGGCACAAGCATTAAAAACAAAATCAGCAAGAGATCCTTGAACCCTGCCCCCTAGAGGTCACTGCAAGGCAAAAAACGGAAGGAAGTACCAAAAAAAACCTTGGATGTTTCGATATCCTTTGGTCAACCTCCTTGGTCTATGTTAATGCAAAATGGAAAAAAAAAAAAAAAAAAAAGTGTGTGTGTACTGTGTAAGGAACTAGCTGTCTGCCTCACAGTTGAGCACAGAGAGTTACATTAAGTACATTAGGTGTTTCTTGTGTGGTTACAGCCCATGATATTATAACCATTTCAGTGCAATAAGAGCCTTTCGCATGTTAAGGTCCTTCTCGATGTCTTCTCCCATCATCGCTCATTCCAGCAGTTCCACGTAGTTGGCAGGGAACATGCCAAAGTGCCCATCAGGTCCATAGCCACGCCACCAGCCCTCGTCAACCATCTCGATGTGTGTGATAATTTGGTCGGGATCAAATGAAATCTCTGTATCATCAGCTGCGTAGAAGGAGACAGAACATACACATTAATATTATTTATATACCGACTAGAGGAAAGGCCCTTCTAGACTTAATATTGACTAATAGACCTGACAGAGTAACAAAGGTTCAGGTTGAGGGGCACCTAGGGAATAGTGACCATAATATAATAAATTTCCGTTTATCCTTCAATAGAGTTTTTTGTCAAGGAGCCACAAAAACACTGAAGGCTAATTTTATTCTGCTTAGGGAGGCCCTAAACCGTATTGACTGGGACAATGTGTTTAAATATGGCAGAACTAATAATAAATGGGATATTTTTAAAAACATCTTAGGCGCCCACTGTGAGAGGTACATACCTTATGGTAATAAAATAATTAGAAACAGGAAAAACCCAATGTGGATCAACAGGGATGTAAAAGAGGCAATAAAAAACAAAAAGAAAGCGTTTCACCTACTAAAACAGGAGGGCAGTGAAGAGGCACTAAGAAGCTATAGGGAAAAAAATAAAGTGTGTAAAATAAAGATAAAGGAAGCAAAGCTGGAGATGGAAAGACATATTGCTATAGAAAGTAAAACTAACCCCAAATATTTTTAACTATATAAATAGTAAAAAGATTAAAAAAGAAAATGTTGGCCCTTTAAAAAGTACAGAGGGAGAGACAGTAGAGGGCGATGAGAAAAAAGCAAACGTATTAAACACTTTTTTCTCCACTGTATTTACCGAGGAGGATGACCTTCCTGTTGAACAGAGAGATGTGGTAAACTCCAACTTAAAAGTTTCTTGTCTAACCCAGGAAGAAGTGCAGCTCCATCTTAAGAAGATTAAAATAGACAAATCCCCAGGTCCAGATGGCATACACCCACGTGTCCTAAGGGAGTTAAGTGATGTCATAGATAGGCCCCTATTCTTAATATTTATGGACTGTCTAATAACGGGGTATGTCCCAAAGGATTGGTGCATAGCAAATGTGGTGCCAATATTCAAAAAGGGGTCAAAAAGTGATCCAGGAAACTATAGGCCGGTAAGTTTGACCTCTGTTGTAGGTAAAATGTTTGAAGGTTTTCTCAGAGATGCTATCCTGGAGTATCTCACTGAAAATAAATGTATAACACCGTTCCAGCATGGGTTTATGAAGGATCGGTCCTGTCAGACTAATCTCATCAGCTTCTATGAGGAAGTTAGTTCCAGACTGGATCGGGGTGAGGCACTGGATGTCATATCTAGATTTTTCTAAAGCATTTGATACGGTGCCACATAAAAGGTTGGTAAATAAAATGAGAATGCTTGGACTGGGGGAAAATGTGTGCAAGTGGGTAAGCAACTGGCTCACTGATAGAAAACAAAGGGTAGTAATTAACGGTACATACTCAGACTGGATTGCTGTTACTAGTGGGGTACCACAAGGGTCAGTATTGGGCCCTATCCTCTTCAACATTTTCATTAATGATCTTACACAGGGATTACACAGTAGAATATCGATCTTTGCAGACGATACAAAGCTCTGTAAAGTAATCAACACAATAGAGGATAATGTGTTATTACAAAGGGATCTGGATAAGTTGGAGGCCTGGGCAGGGAAATGGCAGATGAGGTTTAACACTGATAAATGCAAGGTTATGCACATGGGGAAGAGAAATCCATTACATGATTACATGTTAAATGGAAAAAGGCTGGGTAAAAGTGACTGGAGAAGGACTTGGGAATCCTGGTGGACAGTAAACTTAATTGTAGCAGCCAGTGTCAGGCAGCAGCTGCCAAGGCTAATAGGATCATGGGGTGTATTAAAAGGGGCATAGAGGCACATGATGAGAACATTATTCTCCCATTATACAAGTCACTGGTTAGACCACACATGGAATATTGTGTACAGTTTTGGGCACCAGTGCACAGGAAAGACATTGTAGAGCTTGAACAGGTACAAAGGCGGGCAACAAAAATAATAAAAGGACTGGGTGGACTACAATACCCAGAAAGATTAGCAAGATTGGGGTTATTTAGTTTAGAGAAAAGACGGCTTCGGGGGGACATAATAAATATGTTTAAATACATCAAAAGTCAATATAGAGATCTCTCCCAAGATTTATTTATACCCAGGGCTGTATCTAGAACAAGGGGGCATCCTCTACGTCTTGAGGAACGAAAGTTTCTACATAAACATAGAAAGGGATTCTTTACTGTAAGAGCAGTGAGACTGTGGAACTCTCTGCCAGAGGGACTTGTCATGGTGAATTCAATAACGGAGTTCAAAAATGGTTTAGATGCATTTCTGGAGCGTAATAATATAACAGGTTATAGTTTCTAGGATTCAGGAGAGGGGTCATTGATCCAGGGATTTTTCTGATTGCCAGATTGGAGTCAGGAAGGAATTTTTCCCGAAAATGAGGACAATTGGCTTCTACCTCATTAGGGTTTTTTGCCTTCCTCTGGATCAACACCTTAGCACAACAGGCTGAACTGAATGGACGTCTCGTCTTTTTTCGGCCTTACAAACTATGAAACTATATTGTGCCAGAGCTTACGATCTATTAGGGAACAAATACAGGAGGTTGAGCAAAGTAGTAGGTGGCTGCAGACATGTTGGGTGGACGCAGTGATGAAATACTGGTTGGGGAGACTCCTTCACCCATGGTTATATGCTTGTTAAAAGGATGTACCACTTAAGTGAGCAATGGAAAATTTACAGATCTGACTTGGATGCAAATGAGTGCAGAAGCCTATGGGATGGTCCTGACCCTCCTGTTGTGCCTATGGGTTAAATTCCTACACAGGATTTATAATACTTCTTCTAGACTATATATCATCTGAAGAGCAACCTTCTCAGACTGATGCTTCTAGGCCACTGGTATAGTTCTTTACATGTTTTGGGAGTATAAGGTCTACAAGAATCACTAGCATGAGATATTGGAGTCCCATATAGGTGCCCCAAGAACCATGCACCCTAAGGTGTGTCTCTGGTACATTAAAGATCTTGAAAACAATATTTGGTTCTGCACATCCCAAAAACTTTTTTGAAAAAATAATGAACATAGGTGCACATTGATGTGGCAGTAATATACAAACACAATTCAGCAGCACACTACTAGCATTAAAATACTATCAAAAGGCACACAGGAATTTTTGGAAAAGCATTTCTGCTACTCAGGATACATGACTTTTTTTGAGGTTAGTTCACATTTTTGATCAAAACTGCTTAAAGGGGTTGTCTCACTACATTGATTCACCTTATTTCAGTCCTGTTTTCTTGGTTTCACTTTGAATTCAGGGGCGTGTTTACTGGCTTCCACTAGGCTGCAGTAGAAGCCAGGTCTGTAGCTATAGCAACCAGTGCTGGCAGCCTATCAGGATAGATCAAACAGGTCTGTAGCTATAGCGACCTAAGTTGCTGATGCAGCTCATACAAGAGGGGATATCTTGGAATAGGTAGGACACTGTTAATGGACATATATTGCAAAGTGACTTGTTTTTGCAAGATCTTTAATATTAAAAACAATCCTTGTAGTGAGACAACCCCTTTAAGCCCACCTCCCAATCAGCAAAGGGACCTCAATACAGGTGGGAACCTACACTAACGTTACCTCTCTTAGGGCCTGTAGCAGAAATGCTTTTCCAAAAATTCCTATGTGCCTTTTGATAGTTCTTTAGTTTTATTAGCGTGCTGCTGATATTGGATTGTGTCTGGTATATGAAATTCCGGATGTTGTTGCCATTTGGAATAAATATATAATATCCAGATTTTAAGCTCCTAATTTTGCTTCACTGGTAACATGCTAATAGACCTTTCTGTGCAGCATGGATTCACAAGGTGACTTATGAATTATCCATGATCAAGCTCGCATCTGCAACAGCCAATCTCCTTAAAGGGAACTGGTCACATTAAATATGCTATCTGATGTGCAAGCAGCAGCGGAGCTGAGCATATTAATATACAGCTTTATGGGAAAAGTTTCTGCAGAACTTGTATTTTATTTAAATCCCTGTTCATTCTGAAGCTATTTTTTTTTAATTTTCCATATCACTTTCAATATTTTTTTTAATAATTCTTAAGTCCTGAAGTTTTCACTTTGGCCACTAAGCCTAATAGTCTCACACTTCCTGTTTTTTAGAGAAAGATTCTCAGTTGTCTGTTCGTTATCAGCACAAAGAGGGTCAAACTGAAAGGAGACACCAGTGTGAATAGATAACACAGGGTCCACCAGTCACAAGAGGAGATGGTCACAGTTCACCCTTTCACCTCCCTGCACAGTGACTTCTTCCCAGGTCACAGAGCATGACTGCAAAACTCTCCTATAGAAGTGAATGGGACTGAGTCAGTCTTAAGTCTCCTATGTGTATGAAGCTACTGTAAAGCATCTCTCTGACTGCTGTTAAAGTAGTGCAAACAAGGCCTAGTGGCCAAAGTGAAAACTGCAAGACTTAAGAATTATTAAAAAATACTGAAAGTGATATGAAAAATAAAAAAAACAACCAAAAATTCCTAAAAAATGTGTTTGACATAAAAATGGGACTTAAACAATGACTCATTTTTTAATGACACATTCCCTTTAAGTCAAATAGAGAAACCCATATTTTATATAGGCTCATTACAGTATGAATTACAAGGATTGATGTAATACATTTGTGATGCCTATAACAAATAAAAAGATCCTGGAGAACCCCTTTAACTTTCAAAAATATTCTAATTTTTTGAGATGCACTAGTAGCTATGTTTTGTTGTATGCTGATGAACAAGGTCCAAGAGGTGCATGGCCTACTTTCTCATGGCCTGTCGAGTATATCTACCGATCCTCACCTTTTCTTTTTGCCGTTTCCATGTCTTGAAGCTTTTCATCTCTAATTCAGAAAAAGTAAAAGGCTGTGATACCCTGATAGCAGGACAACGAGTTCTTAAAGGGTTGTTCCGGCCCTAACAATGCTCGTTCGTCCATCGGGGTATTAGTTAAAATAGAAGCTAAGACTCATACTTACCTCCCAGACACTCCCGGCGCATTCATCCCGCTGTAGCACTGAATGGTCTTCATTCACGTGATAGCTCCAGCCAATTACAGACCCCAGTGATCACATACAGGTGGTGATGTGGCCTGTGACTGGCTGCTCCGGTCACTGCTTACTTCCTGGATGACCGGACCGCCAGCCGGGGGTGAGCGGGAGCATCCAGGAGGTAAGTATGAGTCTTAGCTTCTATTTTTACTCACACCCTGATGGACAAACGAGCCACGATAGGGCCTGGAACACCCCTTTAAGAACATGCTCCGAGTGCCTTACCTCTTGATGACTTATTATCCTGACTTATCTAGATTAGATAAAGTTGTTGGTGCTTTATGAAACAAAGTGGTATAATGTCTCTCATCTTAAGTTGTCTACTGACTGGAACGGTTTTTGTGTAAACCGCCCAAAAAAATGTTCCTTCAAAAACAGAAATAAATTTTAGCGAGCGTTTGGAGGGTTGAAATGTGTTGGAATAAGGGATGGAGTTTTAGAAGAAGGGGAAGCATAAGAGAAGTCTTACGGAAATGTCAAGAGACAAATAGAGTGTTAGCGAGGAGGTGATCATTGGCAGAGTGCACCTTACATGTTAGGTGGTAGTTGTAAATTATAGAGGAGGTAGAACTGGACAGGGTGGGGATTTTAAAGTTAATTATTTGTCCAAAGGGTAGTCAATTGAGGTAGGAGCAGAGGAACAGGACAACGGGTAAACAGGTCATGTTACGTCACCTGAGAAATTGGGGAATGAATGTATCTACCATCTACGGAGGCGGCCATGTCTCTCTACACATTCACATACACCCTATGTAATATCCTGGCTACCTTTGAAATGGTTAACTCTAAACTCATCTCTAACTAAAAAGGATTTATCACCACAATGATTAGCTTCAAAACATACAGGGAAAGGTAAATAATGACTATTACCAAATACATTGCTGTTCTGATTTTGCTTCCCTTCAGATTTAGAGAAGTTCTTAGCTTCTGCTTGATCACAGAAGGTTTTCTAGACTGCTGACCACCTGTCTCTGCTCTAGAGCAGACTTGGGGTGCTTTCACACGGTGCGGTTTTTATGCGTTTTTTTGGATGCGTTTTTTTTTGCAACAAAGTATAGCATTAATTGTTGTGCCTTCCTGCACAAAAAACGCATCCAAAAAACGCATCAAAAACCGCACCGTGTGAAAGCACCCTTAGGTGCCGTGTCTTTTAAATGAGCATCTGTGCTGCTGATGTTTCTTGCCGACAAACTGTAACCCTTCAAAGCTCTGTAGCCTTTTGACCTGCTGTTAAAGCCCCTCCATCATCAATGTCCCTCTAACAGGTTTAGCTAGGAATAGCGGAGCTGAAATGTCAGTCAGTGCTATAGAACCGCCCACAGCCTGAACAAATAGTGGGAGCCTAAAGCAGACTGTGAAGAGCAGGCTCCATGAAACATCCTGATGAGAAAAACCCCTTCAAAGCAGGAAAATTTGGGGTAAACATGAAGACTAGTTTATGCAGTAATATATCATATGGCCATGTTGGTTGGCTGGAGCAAAACTGCTGGCGTTGCTCAGGCTACAAGCAATTCTTAACTGTAGGTAACTATGCTGCACACATATCCAGTGTTGTCACCATCACCGGTTTAAACCCACATGCAATAAAAACATAAAATGAACTGCTATACAACCTTCAAACGTGAAGGAACAGCAATGTCAGGATATTCAGTCTTCCTCTGAAGGACTTCAATATAAAAAATTTGCGATTGTCCCAATAAATCTAAAATGAAGTAGCTCTGCAAATTGTCTTGATGAAAAATTAGATGGTCGTATGTCCACAGCTTCTATGCAGACCTATGCTTCTCCATGGTAACAGACCACAAACAAACCCTAGGTAGTCTGATCCTGTAGGCCTCGCATATAAAATAAACTGAATAAGTCGTCTTTTACTCATTTCCTTTAGTTATAAACATGTATCTCTAGTCCACTCTCAGTAATGTCCTCTAACAGCTTAGCTGTCATTTGAGGTTCCACAATGAACTGCTCTTTGATAATGGGAAATCAACATTATTCTGAATTCTCTGCCCAAAATACCAGTCAGGGACCAGGTGTGGAGACCTCCAATCACTGCTCACTTCACTTTTTACCACATGTCACCCGGTGTACAAGCAACTAAGATTTTGGGGGTAAAGCACTTCCATAAACATATCTGCTCACAAGCACATATAGAGATGGAATATTTTGGAAAGCTTCACATGTTTGACATTTGTTCCACAATCAGCAAAAGTAAAATCTAGAATTTTTAGAAAGCATTGCTGGTTTGGATCGGAGCGGCACAGAATATTGAAGGGGTTCTACAATCCCCTTTACTGACGCAGTGACTTGTAGTCCGCTTAGTTTTACAGCAGTGCCACCACAGGTGAAATGAAGCATTACATGATACCTATTACAATCATGGCCATGTGCAGTCCTCCAGAGAAAGAGACGCTCTTTGTAGCCACTTTCCACTCTAGCTAAAAGAGAAGGGTCCTGAACTGGGGACTCTAGCTTTATTCTAAAATATCACCTTTATTAGATCCATTAAAATTTATAGATTAAGATATAAACAAATGGCAATAGCTATCGCAATAGTACACTATCCCTATTCTACCCTTAGCTAGTCAGGTTTGTGTCCCGAGAAGGACGGCCCAAAATCCGATGACTGACCCTAAAAAACCATCTAGTCTACCCCTATCATTACCATAAAGAATATATACCAATGAGGGATATCAATAATGGCAGTAACAATAGACTTGTGTAAATAAACAACAGTAAATACGTACGATAATGATGGGTATATGAGGTAAAGAAATATAGATACGACCTTCTTATTGAGACATCTGTATAAGGACATCCCTTTCATCAACTCCGAAGCGTTTCCCCCTCTCAAATGAATGAGGGTTCATCAGGGGGCCCAACAATGATGCTCAGGAAAAAAATGTTTGCAGATAATATCCATAACGATAGATGCCCTGATGTATGCAGGCACACAATCTACAGTAATCTCACCTTGCATTCCTCACTTTCGCACGCTAGATCGGCGTCCTTCCTTACTCACTGCGCATGCTCGGGATTTCAATCCCCATTGCGCATGCTCCAAAATATCATATGTATTTACTGTTGTTTATTTACACAAGTCTATTGTTACTGCCCTTATTGATATCCCTCATTGGTATATATTCCTTATGGTAATGATAGGGGTAAACTAGATGTTTCTTAGGGTCAGTCATCGGATGTTGGGCCGTCCTTTTCGGGACGCAAACCTGACTAGCTAAGGGTATAATAGGGATAGTGTACTACTGCAATAGCTATTGCCATTTGTTTATATCTTAATTTATACATTTTAATGGATCTAATAAAGGTGATATTTTAGAATAGGAGTTAGTTTTTTGTTGAAGTGAATTTTTGGAATCACGAATCCTTAGTAGATATTTTCTTTTCTGATGCTGACTCTAGCTTTATTAAATCCAAGTACAAACACAGGAATTTATTTTTTTTTTATTATTATTATTTTTTTTTTTTTTACAGACAACCTTTGAAGCTACAGAGGGTATAATAGTGCATCTCAAAAAATTTGAATCAAAGTCAAATAGTGAAACCCATATATTGTATAGACTCATTACATTATGAATTACAAGGTTTAATATAATACATTTGTGAGCCCTATAACAAATAAAAAGATAGTCCTGGAGAACCCCTTTCATTTTCAATGATATTCTAATTTTTTGAGATGCATGAGTATTAACAATAGCACTAAAGCTCTTCTAAGGTTTGTCTGCAGCAACTAAACTCATGGTTGATTGTGACGTAAACAGCCTAGTCCGACGGCCCACTTGAGGGACGACGGCCTGACTTGGGGTGTATTTCGATGTTGCGCTGCCCTCTAGGGGGGGCACAAGGTCAGCCAGATACGGTTCCACTGTTAACCCCTGTCCACGCTGGCACAGGGAGACAAACAATGCTGCCACCAGTTCTCTCGTTTAGTTATAAGACCGGTCCGTTACCGACTTATAGCAGGGTCAAGAACCAACCCTTGGGTAGCTATATACTATAGACCGAGGATTAGATTAGATAAGATTAAAGTTTATAGATTTAATTAGCCTTGAAGGGCACACTAGACAGGTAATATATACAGAATGATAATATATACAGGTAAAAGTCAGAGGTGCACATACAATTATGGATTACAGACAGAGGGCAGTTAAAATAGGTCAAGTTACCTTTGTTGCTTGGTTCTGGCCTCACATGGGAGGGCTTATGTGGCCTGGCTGCTGTGTATGGATGCTCCTGGAAACGCTCTTAGGTGCCCCCCCCCCTCATGGATCAACCCAGAGCCCACCCTGGCTCCTGCTTATATCTGTGTGGGGACAGCCCACGTGGCAGCCCCCTACACACCCCTGGGACGGTCTAAGAACTCCTCCCACTCAGGTCATGCAGTTTCTAATACAAACACAAAAATGGACTATAACTCGGCAGGGCATTGGCACAGAACCGAGCCGGTAGCATCATCAGAACCGGCTGGATCTACCCGACGCCTGGATATGAAACACGCCTATCTTATGGACTCCCAGGGTCCGGTTCTGGATATCTCAGTCCCCATGCGCCTTGGAAACCTGGAAATGGGCCTAGTGCGTGCGGGGGAGTTCCTATATTTTGAGATATGAACTCGCCATGCACCAGTTATGAGCTGGTCGCCTATAAATCGATATGAAATATCGGAGACGACCCGACTGGGTTGGATTGATTGAAGTCTTTGAAGCTTGAGAGTTTGAGCTAAAATTTGTTCAGTGCTAATTAAGGGAAAGGAGAGTTCTTTTGAGGTATCCAGATGTCCTGCTGTGCGAACATCCTACTGAAAGGCATTTACAATGGGCTTAATTAATGTGTAAACGGAGTTTTCCTGGGCTGGGGGCAGCTGTGATATCTGACTGATACGGAATTGGGGATGAAGTCATATTTTGGAGTGGATTCTCCTCACAGATGATTTCCAGTTTCAACTGATTTGCTGTCCTAACTACAAAACCAACATTAAAGCCTTGTCTCACTAGGCTGTTTCACAGTTACTACCAGCTTCAGGTTCACACTTCCTGGTCAGGCTGTGGACAGTTCTACAGCAGTGGTTGGCATATCATCTCTGCTATTCTCAGCTGAGCCCGTTAGAGGAGGTTTAACAGAGCTCTAAAGGTTTAAAGGGGATGTCAACCTCATGACAAAAAAAGCATTTCAATAGGGTCCCAGACGCCCAGTAAACTAAATTAAAGTTGTACTCTCCTTCCTCCGGTCCTCCTTCCCAGCTGTGTCTCTCCAGTCTTCTGCTGATACGCCGTCGCTTCTGAATGCCTGCAGCGATCACAAGCTTACATCTCTGTTCAGTGCTGTTCACTTCCAAACGGTGATGTATGTTAGTGGCACATAACTGCCGCATCCAATCAGCGATCACAGCGGTGACGTCCCCATTTGGAAGTGATCATAATTTAATAAAAGATTGGAGAAACGCGCTGCTGGAACCAGATAAAGTTTACTTTTTTTTTGCTCTACTGTGGGCCGGGGCAAGCTATTGAAATGGTTTTCACATAAGGTGGACAACCCCTTTAGGGTTTGTCAGTATGAAAGGTAAACAAGCTTCTGTGCTGCTGACAAGACACAACAAAGAGTGACACCATGCGGGCCAGGGCTGCTGGAGCAAAGTGGTGGTCCACAACTAGAAAAGTTGGGGTACACATGCAGGAGAGAAGATTTGCTCTCTCTGAAATTAAGCAAAATCAGAACAGCAATGTATTTGGTAATAGTCTTCATTTCCCTTTCCCTACATGTTTAAGGCTAATCAATGTGGTGAGAATACCCCTTTAATTATGGGGGAGCCTCACTATAGCTATAATACTCTGCCTAGCTGCTGTTTGTAACCCTTTTTTTAACTCCGTTCGTGCAGGAATGTTGGGGAACATGATCACTATGAGCATATAGCATAGCCAGCTATCAATGCCCCTGTCCTAATATGAAGAATACATACAGAGCCCCTCCTATACTGTGGCACATCATCTACCTCATACTGCTGCTTATAAAATCCAATGCATTACCAAGGAAACATATTTCATGATAAAATCACCATGCTATAATATGACCGTCCGGGTGGATCACCATGGTAACTCTCAGCTATATTTCATCCAGCCACACAGTAGTTTGTGGTTTACATGGTGCTGGATTAAGTCCTGTCTTTTTAGTTAGGATACAGGGTATTGCTGTGTAAAAGGACTGGGTAACGTCCAACTATAACATTCCACAGCATCGAAACCTAATCCCTTAACGGTTTGTGTGCTCTGTGCTGGCAGAATTGTAATTAAAGTAGCCCTCTGTCTCAAAGTAACTTTACAAAGATACAGCTAATGTGGCAGAACTGAACAGATGGGGACTAGATCAGTGCCCGGGACTCCAACATGGAAAGCAGTTCTCAAGAGCGTCTCTTACTCTGGAGGACCCACCTTGCCCATGCATTACATGAACAACCCATTGTTTTCAGTAATAAGTGTGTAATGCCACATTTCTCCTGTAGTGGCGCTGCAGGGAAGCTAAACACTTACTGCTAGTTTGGACTAGGTTCACACATGTGTTAGAAATTCCGTTCAGAGGCTCCGGTGCAGACTATTGCAGCTAAATTTATTCTGTGAAAACGACAGCCACTGCAATGGAAGCCCGGCAGACCCTATGGTGGTCAATGGGGTCCGTCGGGCACTTGGTGTCCATCAACGAACAGACTGGCACTGCCTCTCCAAACAGAACCTCTGATGCGGATGTGAACCTGGCCTAAACCCACAGATTGCAGCTACATTGCTGTAGGTCTCGGCTTAGATATAACCAATGACCAGATTATTGTAAGACGAGGATTTAAAATTCATTTTCATTGAGGGTCACCTCAGCATTCTGGTTGCTCTTAAAGGGCCCTTCGAGGATGTCTAGGGAGCTGGGCAGGGCTGTCAGAGGCGTGCCACCATAGAAGTTGCTGAACAAAGTAGTGAAGATGGACATGCTAGAGCAGGGGTGTCAAACTGTGGCCCTCCAGCTGCTGGGAAACTACAACTCCCATCATGCCCACTGTCATCTATTATACAAATGCATGATGGGAGTTGTAGTTTCCCAACAGCTGGAGGGCCACAGTTTGACACCTGTGTGCTAGAGCTCTGAATCCAATATGACGCCTGTTGCCTCTGCCAAGCGCTCGCTGCGTCCTATAGAGAGTTGGCCCTTATGCAACCAAACCTTGTCCATCCCTGCTCACTGTGTTTAAGCTCCCAAGGGCCACATACAGTCACGTAGCTGGCCGGATTAGGCCCCTGGGTTTTGAACTTGAAAATTAGGGCCACATGTATGAAACTGTTTAGGTCTAAAACTCACTCTTTTGCCCATAGTAACCTATGGGCAAAAAAGTGATTTTAGGCCTAAACAGGTTCATACATGTGGCCCTAAATGTAAGGAAAACTCACTGGTGGTGGCCCAGCTTTGACCGCCCAAACCAGGCACCCTAGCCGCCCTGCAAGATAGGACGCTTAGTGCTAAAGAGGTGGAAGGGGCTTGTTATTACACAACCTTAATAGGACATATTGGCGTTTTACCGACCTCGTGGCACACCACGGCCTAAAGGCCACCATAAAACTGATGTGGCCCTGGGTGAAAATGAGGGACACTGGTCATTCAGAAATACTAATGTACTAATATTAAAAATATTCTATAATGGTATGAAATCAGCTTTTTATTTGCATTATGAGGAGAGGTCTAGTTCCATAGTTAGTACGGTTGAAAAAAAGACATATGTCCATCAAGTTCAACCAAGGGTGGGGAAAATGTGGGTGAAGGGAGAGAGATAAGGAGTTTAAAGGGGTTGTCTCGCTACAAAAGAATAGCTTTCAAAATGTAGGGAACACTAAATGGAGACGTTTTCCAAAATATTGCTTTGTTCATATTTTTTTATTAAGGAGCTACAAGTGATTTTATCAACTTCCTGGCTCTATTTGGTTCCCCCAGTGACCGACCTGTGTACTCCTTCTCCCCTGCTGTTTGTTCTATGTGATAGCAGGGAGTGACGTCATCACACTGGTCAAGGCAGCCAGAGTGAGAGCATGTGTGTTATCTGAACTTTCAGACAAAAGACTAATTACTGCTGTTTACTTTGGATAAATCTGCTAGCAGTTTCAGAGAAGCTTCTAAGTTAATCTAAACTAATTAGCAGACTGAAAACAAGGAGTTGAATACAAGGAGTGAATGCACAGAGCTCCTATGCTAATTACAGACAGTCTGACCAGGAAGTGACAGGATGCATCTATGAAACTCTGAGGGGAGACAACCCCTTTAAGCATAGCTTCTCTACTGGTGAATGCGTTGCCCCATGAGGCAAGAACCAATCTGCTCTAAGGAAGATTTAATTTCTGACCCCAGAGCCGCCATCAGACTGGATCTAGAGTTTATATAGCTATGTACGCATTAATATTTTTTTAGTTTCAGGTAGTTATCTAAGCGTTTCTTGAAACTCCCAACTGTTCCTGCTGTGACCAGCTCCTCAGGCGGCTATTCCACAGATTTACAAACAAAGGTGTGTCCGGCAAATCACGCTTGCAGCGGTGCAAATAGCAGGCTTCTCAATTTTCTTAAAACGTATCTCTTTTATTGAAATATATCATAAAAGTATACAGGTCTGGCTGGGGGTAGCATACATGACTCAAATATGAGTGTTCCACACAAACGCGTTTCGATTTCTACAAATCTTAATCATTGTGCATTACTTATTCTTCGATTCCACAGATTTAGGGGCCGTTCACACGGCTGATTTGGGCACTGATTTCAGCCGTACTGCGCGCCGTATTTGCGCTCCAATACGGCTGAAATCCGTCCCAATCATTACGGTAATCCACAGTTCTCATAGAGAACTATGGATTCCGTCTCCTCTCCCCGCTCGGCAAATATGCCAAGGGGGGAGAAAGTGACATGTCAATTATTTACAGCGTGTACGCACCGTGAATAATGAACGTCTATGGGGCCGGCGAGTTGCCGGCCCCCCGCCCCGCCCCCGCTGCACGGGGGCAAAATCCTTCCCCGCAATTACGCCGGCAATAAGCCGTCTTTTCTCAAGACGAAATAAGTTAAATTCTTTTAACCTCTCCTCATAACTAAGATGCTCCATTCCCTTTATAAGTTTAGTTACTACATAAAAAATACAAATACAACTATCTTCTACCAGGAGAAAATGACTTAATCAGCGGGTTTCTGTTCTCTTAGGACAGTCATAAGATACTTGTAGATCGCTATCTACCTGACTCTCCCATAAACAAGCAAGGTAGGATCTGCCATCAAGTACTTATTTCAGTAGGGAAGAAAATAATACAATGCCAGACACCTTCAACAGTGCTAATCTCCTAAAGCAGGGGTCTGCAACGTTGGCTCTTCAGCTGTTGGAAAACTACAACTCCCATCATGCATTTATATAATCTGTATCAGTGGGCATGATGGGAGGTGTAGTTTCCCAACAGCTGGAGAGCAGACGTTGCAGACCCCTGTCCTACAGTAACCAAAGATGAGGTATGCCGAAATCCACACAAGGTTCACGACGCTTCTGACTACAGCAATACTGCACAAAAGTGGAGCTTCTGGCAACCACTAAACATGCATTCATTGTGAAACCGTATGTTCACACCGACGCGTACCAGAAATCACCACCTACCTCCAAAGTATGAGAACAAACCCATAAGGCCCTGTTCACACGACGGATTTGGCCGCGGTTATGGCCGCGGGTTCCGACGCGGTTTCTGCGGCCAAAACCGCTGCCAAATCGTGCCTAGATTATTAACATGGTTTCCTATGGGAAACCGCGTTAATATTCACACGCCACGGGTTTGGCCGCGGCTCCGGGGCCGCGGACAGACCCGCGCGTGTGAAGAACTCTCCTGTCATTTCTTGACAGGAGTGCTCTGCGCGGCGGCCGCGGGTGGTGCGCGGCTGGGATGCGGCTAGCGCCGCGGCTTGCCCCCTGCTCTTAATTTGCATAGGGGCAAGCCGCGCCCCAAACCACGCCCCTCCCGCGGCGCAAGGCCACGCCCACCGCCCGCGCCGAAAACCTGCGTCGGGAGACGCAAGTTTGCGGCGCGGCCCGGCGAGGATTTGGCCGCGGCGAAACCCGCGGCCAAATCCGTTGTGTGAACGAGGCCTAACTGTGACACGATGATAGGTTCCTCAGGCCACAGGATTTCCTCCACTAACAGCTGCATCTGTTGCCCTAGATTGACTACCTGTCGGTATGCCATATATGATAGACTGGAAGCCGCTCGATTGGCTGCGTACATCATAAGACACACAGGTGATCAATCCCCTCAAATCATGCAGTCCTGTGACATCTCCAGATAGGTCTACTATAGGAACAAGCAGTGTGTAAAAAACCAACCGCTTTGAAACATCTTCTCTTGTAACTCTGTTGTGCTGTTCCTCTTTGTAGAAGTGTATTACTGAATCTGTCAGATGGGTGTTACCATTCTGGTTTTCAAAGGGGCTTGTGCCTCGACTGTCAGCACTGATAGGATAAGGTCAGACTGGACAGGAACAGAGCCCCAATTGGTAACACCCAGCTGACAGATTCAGTAAAAAATTTTTTTTAGACGGAATAAAAGGGGAACAGCACAACACAGACTTATAAGAATATAAAACAGAGTAGTCGTATCTCAAGTTTTCAATAAAACACACATTTTAGGAACAGCTACAAGTCCTCTTTAAGCCAGCTGTCGGCCAAATTACCCCCTTCCCACACGCTAAAAACTCAGCTAAGGGGTAAAAGAGAGCAAGTCACTGGCAGGCACCCTGAGAACAGAGCAAACCGGTCTGATCCATCTCCCCCCGCCTTCCCCCCCCCCCCTTTAACTTTTTTTTTTTTTTTAAATATATTTTATTCGGCACTGTATGAAAATCATAAAACAATCAGCGCTTCAAACAATTTGAAGAACAACAAGTACCATAAATTTTCCATTGTTATAAGCAAGTTAATAACAAAAACCATGACCTAATAAAGGTAAAATACCGAGTCCCATAGTGTTACATCAATACTAAAAACTGGTCTAGGATTTTGTTTCTTGGCATAATTAGGCTTCTCTGTTTAATATGTCATTACCCTACTGAGGTACACATTACAAAAGAGAAACATATACCTAACCATGTATATCAACAAAAAACAAACCAAAAAAAACAACACAAAGCCAGGTCTCTCTATTTCTGCTCCGTTGTGTTATCACAACTCGTGAAGGTGAGCATAAAGGCGTGATCAAATGTTATCCCGATTTAAGGTTTGTCCCTTTACCCCTTTCCACTGGGGGGCT
>JAODAL010027941.1:0-54124 GCA_025379985.1 Phyllomedusa bahiana | reverse complement strand
TCCCCTTTTGCCTCGTTTTTGTACTGCCTCCTGAACGTGTTTGGCCCCCGGCTTGTTTCTGACCTTCCATTGGGTTTTCGTATCTTGGTTATATTCCCACACCATTTTGCCCCGGGGACTGAGACTCTTTTTTCCCCGCACTTGCAGCTAGGGGCTGACATCCAGTTGGGGTCTGCCATCTAGGCAGCATGCCAAGTAGGCAGGGACAGTGGGGCTGGGTGGCGTCGGGGCCCACTGCACCTCTCTGATGTGACTTTGACAGGCCGCTTTTTCTCTGCTCCCCACGCACCATGAACCCATGACGCAGCAGTAGAGAATACAGAGGCTTACCCAGTTGGTCCAGGATCTGGCACTGGGTGCCCCCCCAGAACCCCTCCCAGGGTAACCCCCTCAGGTGGGAGTCCCCCGGGCCCCCTTTCCCCCCTTTTGTTGAACCCCTTTTTAGTTCCCCCGAGAGGTTTCGGGGGGACAGAAAGGCCTTTTTAGTGTTAAAGGAGGGATGCGTCTGTCTTCCGTCTCCCCAAAAGACCTCAGGAAAGAGGAGAGAGGGGGAATTATTATGTCCTATTCCCGGGTCCTATACCCCCGACTTGCCCGAGTTGTCTTTTGTGGACCCTTTTTTTCTACTCCTGGGGGTTTCCCTTTTGACGGGGAGAAGGGGGTGGGGCGAAAAGCCACCCACCCTCAAGACAGGGAATTTTGGGGTTTGGGGGGGCTGACCTGTAAAAGCTTTGGTGGCTTTCCCCAACCCCCGGCAAAAATGTGGGGCTATGACTTTGGCGCACGCTTGGATAGAGGTTTTAGGGAGAGACAGGGGGGGACGTTTCTCCGTTCCCCACGCTACCCACTCCTGTTCTGTCACCTCTCCAGAATCGTAATGGAGTACCCCCCCCCCCCCCCCCAGGGCCTAGAACTATGGCCTTCAGGCCCATCAGTGACCACAGGACCTCCCTCGCATATAAAAGCCCCCCAAAAGGGGACCCGGCCGGAAGCTCCCCGGGCCCAGGGGGATAGGAGGGTCACCTAGGTGACAGGTTATTTCCCTGGTTCAAAAGTGTTTCTCCAAATTAGATTTTTATTTTTTCCCGGTCTGTTCAAGGGTCCTTTTTGGGATTCGGGATCATTTAATTTTGAGAGATGTTCTTAAGCTTGGGCCTTCCTGGAGGCCTTATTGATTCCTTTCAGGTAGTTGGGGGGGATAGATTTACCCCGTTGGTCAGGGCAAGATCCCAAAATTGCACTCCTGATTGAGGGTGTGGTGGGGTTAGCACACTGAGAGGTTGTCCTGTTTTCTGGAGGGGTTTCCCGCGACGTAGTGTTTGGGGTTTCCCTGGGTTCAGAAGCACAACCTGTTTTTCTGGAATTTTGGAGAATTTATTAGGTGGGGTAAGCAATGCATTTTAAACAAAGCTTCCAATCATCCTGGGTATTGCGGAGATTGAGCAGATTCCTGCTTTTCTACGAGACCTGGCAGAGGTTTTTTTAAGAGCCAATCTGAGTTGATTACCCCCCTCATAGGTCTACGATTGGGCCACTTGAATTATTGCCTGGGGCTGAAATTTCATAAGGGACGGATATACAAAGCTGTATGGTCTGGAGAACTCTGCTTGAAGCAGTACCTTACAGAAGGGTCATATCCGGCCTTCTGGTGTCAGCTATGGTAGGTGCTGGGTTCTTTTTTCGTAAGAAAAAGATGGGAGTCTCCGTCCCTTGCATTGATTACCGGAACTCAATAAGGTAACGGTTACAGAACCCTTACCTCTTGATTCCCGGTCCTGTTCATCAAAATACAGTTGAGCAAAGTGGATTCTCTCAAACTGGATCTCAGGGGTTACAACTTTTTTTTTGGATCAAGGAGGGAGATGAATGGAAGACTCAATTTAATAACCCGGAGGGTCATTTTGAATACCTTGTTATGCCTTTGTGTTGATGTAACGCTCCCTTCGGATCTTCCAGAAACTTGTTGATTGATGTTTTCCAAGATTATTGTCACTGTATGGTTGTTTATCTAGATGATATCTTAATTTATTCGCAGGATTGGTTTTCTCACGATAAACACGTACGGCAAGTTTTGCAGATTCTGAGGGTAAATCATTTGTTTGCTAAACTTGAGAAATGTGTTTTCGGGGTTCAGGAGGTACCTTTCCTGGGATATATTTTGACTCTGAACTCATTCCGTATGGATCCCGGGAAAATTCAAGCTATTCTCGATTGGGTTTGCCCGTACTCCCTGAAAGCCTTACAGCGGTTCTTAGGATTTGCCAATTATCGAAAATGTATTCGTAATTTTTCTATTCTCGTCCGGCCATTAACTGATATGACTAAAAAGGGGGTTAATTTCAGTAACTGGCAACCGGAGGCCTTAGAGGCTTTCGAAAATCTCAAGCAGTGTTTTGTCGCAGCCCCAGGTGGTAGGTTCAAGACGATCAATACCAAACTTTCGGCATTGAGGTAGATGCTTTGGAGTTTGGGGCGGGGTGCTATCTCAGGGATCGACCGCCTTCATCGATAATCTTCGCCGTGTCGCCTTCTTTTTACTGTAAAATTATCCTCTGCCGAGAGGAATTATGATGTTGGGAATCGAGAAATGTTGGCAATAAATGGGCTTTCGAGGAATGGCATCACTTCCTCGAGGGAAAATATTAAATAAAAAAAAAATAAAAGTGTTTTTCACAATGTGTTATTTTTTATTTTTACAGTTTTGTAATTGAGTCACTTTTCCATCCTGGATGTTTATATATAGGTGATATAACATTTTAGAGTGGCCAGGGGTGAGGCTAAAGTAACGGTTCGGGCTGTTAATGTTTTGTTTTTTTTGAATATTTTATTTTTTTGTGTTTTATTAGTATTTTATTTTACATATTTGTCCCCCTGTCAGATGAAGAACTTTTACAGAAGTTATTTTTTTTTCTGATTTCTCCTGATATATTAGCCTCCGTTACAGGAAAATAGAGGGGAAATACAACCCCCTGAAGTCACTGCTGGGCAGGGTCTGATACTGAGCCCCAGTGGTCACATGACCGCCAGCGCCAGGAAGTCAGGAGGGCTGTCGGTGACCAGTCGGGCTCTCCATATAGCAGGGCAGTTGAGGGTCTTATAAACTGGCACTCAATAGCGCTATATTTACAGGTTAGCAGGATTTCCCACAGCTTCCCAGACATGGCAGGGACACGTGATGCTGGGGTTCAGTAAAGTTGCAGAAGCTGCTAATCTTATCAGAACCAGATCCGTTCTGCAGTCAGTGCTGGTGACTGTATTCCCCTTGTAAATTAGGCTGATATATCATTGGGGAGGACGAGAACTGGAAATGAAGAGGAGCAGATCTAGGGAGCTCCAGAACGCCAGCAGCGGGGGGTTGGGAGGTCAGTATAAGGCTATGTTCACACGGCAGATTTTTAAGAATGAATTTACTCTTCAAATTCAGCTTCCAAAAATGCCCGATTCGAGAATTGACAAAGCACTTGAATGTACACAAGTAAAATCGTCCCAGAATCCGCGGCGCGGTGGTCCCGTACCTCTGCTTACATCAACATTCAGAGCTGTTCATCCAAGCAGAGGCCTGTGACTGCCGCAGCCAATTAGGCGCTGCAGTGCGGGTGTCCCATTCGCCTGAAGACAGGAAGAAAACAAAAGATCAGGGAGAGCGAGCACCGGAACAGAGGAGAGGAGAAAGGGGAGGACAGGATTCTATATTTTAGTGCCCATCAGTAGCTGAACCGGACAAACCCTTTAATATCACTAGAGTCACCATGACCCTATACACATACAGGCTTTATGGGATTGGGGGGGCTGTGTATGGGGTACCCAACCTTCCCTCAACGATCTGCATTTAGCCTCTTAAGAAAGCTGGCAGTGAAACGCGCGTCGAGGCTAATACCCTCCTTGGTGACATATCCACCACTTTGGTAATGAATTAAAATATTGTTTTTTGTATTTGTTATTCATATTTTTGGTTTGTTCATTTTTGTTTTTTGATCACCTTGAATCTGTTATGAGTATATTTTTCTGTGTCTTTACCAATTTACTGTTTGTTAACTTTGAGGTTTGGATGTGTCACCAACCATTTGTATGGGGGGTATTTTGTGTTGTTTTTTAATGTTTTTAAGGTTATTTCAGTTGTGATAGCTGAATTAATTTTTTGCATTTATAATGTATTTTTTGAAATAAAAATCTTTATATGGTAATTATTGGAGAGTCATTATACTTCATATTGGTACATGTTGTTTATGGTATGGTGACTTATACTCATGTTTAGACCAGTTTTTGAATTGGTATTGTATTGATGGGATTGGGGGTCTGTGTATGGGGTACCCAACCTTCCCTCGCCGATCAGCGGTTAGAAGCAGCGCCCCTTTCATCATTTACCAGGTACAACTTAGTGTTGTCAACTTGATACATAAAACAGCAAGGGTATATTTAGGAGTCAACCTGACGCTGGACTAAAAATCCCAATATCGGGCTAATTTTCTGCCCCTTTTTCAAGACATCCGTACCCTTTTATCTAAATGGCACTCTATGACACAGTCGCTGCCTGGGTCCATAGCCACGGTTAATGTCGATCTTGCCCAAATTATTATACCTTTTCAAAACCTTCCCTGTCCCGGTCCCCTTAAGTGCCCTGAAATCTCTGCAAACGGCAATATTCAAATCTATTTGGGCTCATGGTCATCACCGGATTGCTAAAGACGTGCTGATGACGGGCAAGACTAGGGTTGGTCTGGCTGCCCCTAATATCCTGAAGTATTATTGGGCAGCACACTTGCGCATTATCCCAGCTTGGTCTACTTTGGCGGCTTTTTCCAAGTGGATGGAAATTGAAAAGCTGTGGTTGGCTCCATTCCACCGCAACATGTTCCTTTGGCATACCAAGGATATCCCATACTTTGGGACCTTGCTAGGCCCAATGGCTTTTACTAGGTCCATCTGGAAGTATTGTCAGGCCCAATTCCCCCTGGCCTCCAAGGCTTCCCTGATGTCCTCTTTTCTTTACACCCCTCTCTTGTTTGTAGACATTGCCCACTTCCGCACCAGGGAACTCATCCCATTTGCGGAACTGTCTGATACATTTGAACTTCCACTCAGAGCACAGTTTTCTTACCTCCAAATTAAGCATCTCATGCAGGTTCTTACGGGTGTTTCCTCACTCTCGAGCCCCACTCCCTTTGAAAGGTTGCGCAAGTGGGGGCATTCATCCAATGGACTGATTTCACAGATTTACGCCATTCTTTATGATTCCCCTCCAGATTCTGAGCTGTATTTTCCCTATATGCATAAGTGGGAGACCTTTTGGGACATCAACTTCCATATCATATCTGGCAGGTTATTTGGCATAGGGCGGCTACCTCCTTCACTTGCACAACTTATAAGAAAAACCAGTACAAAATGTTATTGCACTGGTATCACCCTCCGGAATTACTCCACAGATTTAATTCTGCTCTCTCAGGAGCATGCTGGAGATGCGGCGCCAATCCCATTTTTTGGGATTGTCCCAGTATACAATTATTTTGGTCGCGGGTCAGCGAGGTCCTACCGGGCATTTTCAGTCGAAGAGTCCCGATTGATCCTTCTTTTTATCTCTTGAATGTACCACCGAGAGGCTTCTCTAAAACAGAAGCCAAATTGCTCCTCCATATTCTTACAGGCGCCAAGTGTTTGATTTGGGCCTTCTGGAAGCAGACCTCTCCTCACTCTATACATGAATTTGTGATGTTCAACGTATAGAGCGGCTCACCTCCTGTTTGCATAACAAACTGGACCTCTATGACGCAGTCTGGGTCCCATGGATCTCATATTGGGCTCAGCTGCAGTCCTAGGCCAATTGTGCTTGTATGACGTCGCCTTCCCCCTCTCCCCACCTCTTTGGTGACTGTCTCTGGTTGTCTGTCCCTTGTCTTCGTGTTTTGTTTTCGTTTTCATGCCACAATTGTTTGCTGCCTGTAGCCTGGCAGTCCTTGTGATAGCATACTTCTATTCTCTGTAATCCTGTTACAATCTCTGGAGATGTGGTCTCTACAGTTGAGTTATGTTACTCCATTACCCGGATTTCAGTATGCATGACTTATAATTCATCTTTTCTATTCCTGTATTGTACTTTTATTAAAACAAAGGTTTCAATAAAAACACAGTTATAAAAAAAAACAAAACAGCAAGGGCAGCTCTGATGATATCACAGGGTTCATGACATCACAGACACCACATGATGTCACAATGGGTGTGGTATGTACTAAAGTCCTCCACCTGAGCCATCTTGTATCACTTCAGCATGTAGAGGACAAGTCCAGGTATGTAGTCTCCTAAACATATGTTAAATCGTGTGCCAATAATTTATAATATAGTAATCATTTCTATTCCAATATAACAAAAGAAAATGTCAAATGTAGCTATCTCTAGATTGTGGAACGGAGTTTTTTCATCTATCTTTAGAGTGTCCCTCGCGGCACTACCAATTATGTGGGCCGCACACAACACAAAAACTGAGAATTACAATCAATATGCATAGATATACATATAAAAAGAGGATACGAATTACATAGTGGATCAGACATTGTTTATCTTTTCTCAAGGGGGATTATGGAAAAAAAATTAAGGTTACTACCCTGTTTCCCGAAATAAGAACCTAGTGCATTTTTTCTAGTGCAATTCAGAGTTTGGTACTTATGCTGATGTTTGTGATGAAATTCACTACAGTATATTAATACATGTTGATGTTTTGTTCAACAATAAATGTGAATTATTGTACATAGAAAAAAAACATTCCCCATAAAAATAAGACTTAGCAGGTCGTTAGGAGCAAAAATTAATATAAGACACTGTCTTATTTTCGAGGAAACAGGGTATTATAGATGATATCCAGCCAACAGTACCCAATAGGATAGAATCGTTAAACAAAAAGGAGATGTATTGGATTTTTATGTTGCAGAATCTCAGTCCTTATGGTCTGAATGAGGCTTTGGAAGTTATAAAAGATTAAGGGGATATATATATATATATATATATTTAGTAAATAGAGTAGTTTATATATTCTTTTTGTAAGAAAAACTGTATGTTAGAATATGTTTTTATTTGTGTCGTGTATTTATAAATTATAACTTTTTATTGGATGATATAGGGTTAATAGGTGTAACTTAAGTACATTTAAGACACCGACCTAGGTAGAAAACGTTTAAATACCAGTATGTGATTTCGAGAGAAAACCTATGAAGACGCTTTTGTCGAAACACATTGTTTATTATGAAAATACTATTGCTTTTTTTATTAGGCAAGTTTCTCCTAACTTTGTACCTGTGTGCATCGTACACTCTCCTTGTCATTTTTGTTCATGGAGTCGTGTGAACAAGATTCAGGTTTTGAATACAGGTTTAATGTAGCTGGAGAATAGAGATCAGATTATGCACATCCAAAATCTTATGGAAAACCCTTGTGTGACTTGTTCCTTCCTGTGATTGTCAGGAGGATATTGTAGGAAGGGGAATGATTTATTACTGACATGTCCTATCTAATATCACTGGAGTCCTCATGTCCCCATACACATTACATCAAGGCTGTTAGAACTTGTCAATCTTGGTGGAACCAGGCGACTATCTAATGTGTATGGTCAGAACCAAACTTTCTCCCACCAATCAGCGGTTTGGAGGGGCGAGAGCGGCGCCCCTTCATCATTTACCAGACACAGCTCTGTATTATTGGTAGCGCCAGTGTCTGGTATTGCAGATCACTACAGCTTTATCCCATTCAGGTGTAATGAGCTGGAACTGTGGCATAACCTGGATAAAACTATTAAATGTCATCTCTGAGGGTAAATGTAGATCATAAAACACATATTGGTGTTAATAAATAAGTAAATTAATCACAAAATTCCAATTGGCCTCATTTTATAATTCATTCATGTAGTAAACTTTATACATACCACAACAGCAGGGGAGCTCTGACATCACAGGCAACATGACCTCACAGGGACACCCACATGATGTCACAATGGGTGTGGTAGTGGTCTAATTCCTCCACCTGAGCATCTTGTATCACTTCAGCATGTAGGAGGGACAAGTCCAGGTATGTAGTCCTACACATCATGTAGCTGGAGGGATAGAGGTCAGAAACTGCACAACACTCCAAAATCTTAGGGAAAACCCTTGTGTGATTGTTTCCTTTCTGTGATTGACACGGGATGATTTTGTCAAGATGGGAAATCATTTATACTGACATCATCCTGACCTTGTACTACTATAATATCACTGTGGGTCCTAATGTCTCCATACACAAATACATGATGGCTGTTTGGAGCTTGTTTATTTCAGATGGGGACGGATGATCTATATGTATGGCTAGACCAGTGATTTGGAGGGACTGAGAGGGCGTCCCTTCATCATTTACCAGATTTATCTTGTATGATTGGGTAGCACCAGTGTCTGGTATTACAGATCACTACAGCTTCCATCCCATTCAGGTGTAATGAGCTGTACACTATGGTAAAGCTATTTAAAATGTCATTTTCTAAGGTAAATGTAGATGCTAAAAATAGAATTTTTGTTACTGATAAAAACAATATTCATATAATTCCATTTAGCCGTCCATTTTTGTAATTAATTCATTTGTGGGGGGGAAAAAGTATTGATAAGCTGTCTAGGTGCAAGAATTTGTTGCCCATAGCAAAACCCAATCAGAGCCCCTTTTTTTCATTTTCAATCAGAACTCCGTTTATTTTTTCAGAGCTCTATACGACAATGAAAGGGGTTGGCTCTGATTGGTTGTATGGGCAACATAGAAAGTCTTAGACACAGACAGTTTCCCATATTTGCGGCCCATTCAGTAATTGTAAACTTGATACCTAACACAGCAGTGTCAGTTCTGACGACATCACAGGGCCACATACACATCACAGACACCACGTGGGGTGTAGAATGTACTATCTGAGCCATCTTGTGTCACTGACATTTAAGAGGACAATTCCAGGTCTGTGGCTCCGGGTTCACACATTCCTGGAGACAGGAGTGGGGGGGGGGGGGGGGGCGGGGGCGTGACAAGGCGATTCCCCCCTTTCTTTCCTACTTTTCAGGAAATGCTCTATAGGAAAAGTTCAACATGACAGTTTTTGCTGTGTTCATGTCAGAGACAAAAAATTTCCTTGTTGAATTCGGTGCTTGCAAGCAGGAATTTCAGGAGGGGGGGTGGAACGGGCGCTGGACTCTCCCGGGAGAATTTCTGCCTCCTATACCTCTCAGTATTGTCGGGTGTAAAACGCGTCAAGAATTGTTATCTTGTGTAGGCGCTTATAGCACTCGACTGAAATCTGGAGTAAGATCTGAATGACGACACTGATTTTCACTGGGTCTAATGGACACAATTGTTGTTAGAATGTTACAAAGTTCTAATCCTGAAACCTTTTGTCCCCTTTAAGAGTGAAGAGGGACAAGTCCCCAGGCATTGTCCACAATTGTGTAGCTGAGCTGATCCCTGACATTCTGCAACCTGGAGTCTCTTTTTTGCCTTTCTAATTTTGGGCTTGCCTCTGATGGCAAATGTGTATGCAGAGGATGGGTGTCCAGATTGCCGTCTGGATTGTTAAGCTTTTAGCTTTCCCCATCACATCTCGGATTCGGAGGAGTGTGTATGAGGTATGTGCTGTGTGAATGAGGTAGAGGGACGTGTAGACGATATGAATTGAAGCGTACTCTGTTTACACCCGGCCCATTAATAGGAGTTTATCCGTGCTATCTAGAGGGTTCACTTAGTCTAGTCGCCAGCTCCAGGGCCGGGCTGGTTACCACAAGAAAAAAAGCCCTGTCACATAAGGACCTGGATGCTCTATGCAATTAGACTGTCAGGCTGTACAGGGCTGTACTGACACCACAAAGCACCCCTGACACACTAAGCCATCCACGCCCAACATTCACTATAGTCCCCCCCCCCCGCCCCCTATCACCAAGATTATAGTGTCACCAGTGCAGCCACATTATGAGTGTCTCCTTCTGTGCATAATTCAGAGGCTCTCCGGAGCGCCGGAGGTCTGCTGCACATTAGACCTTTCTCTCTCAGTGCCTTGTGTCTTCTTGTGCATTAGACCCTCAATCTCAGGATGCACTACGTTTCTATACTGACTGTCAGCTCTCAGGAGCGCGGGGTCTGATGTACCTGAGAACGTTTGGATTCATGAGAGGTGTGTGTGTATGGATTAACTTGTCAACCCTATGTGTCCTGTCTCCCTATGTGTATGTGAAGCATAAGTTGCAGGCAGCTAAACTCTTTCCCAGCAACTCATTGACTTGGTGAGATATCAGTTTCAACTTTAAATTGCATAGAATGTGTAAACTGTGGAAACAATACAAAACATAGACTTACTGTGATGTACAGGATACAATAACACGATAATTTGTACAAAGCGAGTGCAAAAATACATACTATTGTTGAATTTGAAATTCTTTATTTTTAAATAACATTACTAAAGAGGTGGCGCAGACACACCAGAAAGGAGGTTGCTGTCTGCGACGGGATTAGGCATAAACAATAAACTGTAAGCAAACAGCTATTAAACATAGAATACAATGCTGTACAATTACAGCCCCGGAAGGGTAGTTTAACCTTACCGGCGATGCAAGCTGTAGATCTAGATGGGGAAGAGACAATGGTCATGTCTTCACTACATGTGTCTTAGAGAGATATCGGCTGCGGCTGAGGGGACTTGACCATCAGCAAATCACATGGTATGCATATGGAGGCTTATAGGTTCATTTCCTAGCATTAATGGTTGTTTAAAATACTCAGCAATTATTACAACATCCACTGATGGAGCTATATAAACAACTAGAACCTAGTTTACGAATACAAGAAACATAAGGGTGCATATATATATGCCTGAGTGTATAGTGGAGGCGTGACACTCCCCGTCTGGTACCGAGGGTGCCACATTAAAACACATCAGAAGAAAAACAACACAATCAGTTCGGATACAGGTCTGAGGAAAGGTTTAGTTAATTTTTTCTACAAAACTCTGACCTCACTTTCCTGACTTTGTCATCTTCGATCGGAAACACTTTTAGCGTTATCAGTCTAGAGGCCATTCATTTCTATTCGATTGAGAATCCTTTACAGAACAACATCTCCTGGCTTCAAATAAGGGTTTACTGGTTGGACATTTGTTCTTGTTCTGGTAAAGTAGAGAGGTATTGTTACTCCATTTGTCCCAGAGGTATCCGCTTTGATACCCCTTCTCCCAATGGCTCTTGTATAAGTCTTTGACAGTAAAACTCACCAAGAGGAGCTGTAGCTGTTAACTTTTTGGGTGAGAAGAGTAGAAGGAGACATAAGAGGGATCCTCTGGATCAGTGGGTTTAAGGTCCAAAAGGTCTAGCGTTGATGATAGCTGCGCCATGAAGGTTGTGAGGGGTCTCATGGGTGAGCTTTGACGTTCCCAGTTGTAGAAATATTGGAGTCAAGGATTTGCGGGCCATTCCAATCATACGCTCCCAAGAACTCTCCCATATGAGAAGAATGTTGGGAGGGTTGCAAACATCCATGTACACCTTGATCACAAGATATTTCCTCTACGTGGTCACTGTCTATGTTTGAAGAGATTTATTCAGCTTACTTTGGCAGGTGCACAAAATTTGTACTCTGTCAATGGGATGCATTTGATGGGCCTTTAATAGAAATAAAAGTCTCGAGAGCATTTATGAAGTGGATGTGTCCATAGACTCAAATAACTTCTATATGCACGCCCTAACACTCATGCAAGTAAATATGACCTGCCCAGCGTTTACTGTTAGCATGGCCTCCTCTCAGTGTGCCGCGTGGTGACAGACCAAGGGCAAACACATATAAGACCAACATTTGTAAAGGGAGGTTCCATGCTAAGTCGGTCTGCTGGATGATTAGCCATTTTTTGTGACTGGAACATACCAACGGAGCTTTCGGCAAGTGTTACATTCCAAAAATCAAACGACTTACAAGGGCCTTGTTTTTTTTTTTGCTCCACTACCCGAAATCCTGGCAGAACGCAAGGCTCCTTCAGTGAACAAACGTCCTTGGTGCATAGTTGGTTCTTGGACAATGATGTAAAACAAAACAAACAAAGCAAAGATGCGATATGGTTATTTGGGAGGTATTATAGGATTGCATTCATTTGTACAGATTTCGAATTGGAGAGTACGTCCCCCAACCTAAACAGTCATTTGCATCTATAAATGGGTCGAGTCTCTTTAAGGAACTGTCTTTGGCAATACTCTTTTCTTTTGGGGAGACATCTAAGTTCTTGCGATAGGCCTCTTGTTGAACAAATGGAGATAATTATCTTAGCTTGCGTAAGCTCATCCACCGGTATAGGCCTTTTATGGACAGTAGTGCAAAACCCTTTACAATGTTCTGATAGCGTTGTCGGTTTTGAAAACCTTTTAGCTATGTGAATCAAGCAAAGCTATAGCTCGGTTTAAAGACTTCCAAGTGGAAAACTTGTGAAACACGTTCCGAACCAAGCTGTTTGTTGGAAACTGTTGTTGGCAAGTATAGACGACTGCGGCAGGATCTTTGCATCAGATTTGGCTCTTAATAGTTCATAGTGTCTTTCTCTAAAACTGTCAGGTACCGGGTTTTGTACAGAAATTTGATCCAGTGAGCCAGGTAGTATCTTTAAGGCGAGGATACGCTGGTACAGTCTAGTGGCGTGGTCTTCTGGGTTTGTGATTCAGTCGGCACATCGCACCACTGAGTAGGTTTTTGTGACCTTATGATTCTTTGGGACTGTTGTTTACATAGACATAAATCTTCTGGGGCCTCATTGTAAATGTAGCCAAAGCACTACTTTGCTGTTCTGTATGGAACACTGTATTGTCAAGATCCACATCTATTTCTGATGTAAGCTAGCTCAGCCAGCTTCTACTGCTAGAACATCAGCACAAAGCTCTAGTCTAGGTATTGAGTCTGTCGCAACGCAAAATCTTTCAAATCTATAGTATGATCTTGAGTGGGGAAGGCCTTCATGACAAACTTTGCTGTTTGCGCTATCTTAAGCAGTCTTGAGGTTCGAACAGGCGACATGGTTTGGTTCTTTTGAGTAGATGATTGAAACCTTGGTGAAGGAAGTGACTTTTAGGACCATCATCTAATAGAAGTCTCTCTCAACAAAACTGTCATGACATCTTGACCGTATTCTTTCTCACCTTTCTTGAGCAGATAGTCTGAGTCCATAGATAGCAATGAAAGTGAGATGGGCTGTTGCCAAAAAACATGTACTTTCATGCGGTATTCTGTGATGTCTTGATGAGGGTCATTATCTTCGAACCAGAAGAAACTCAAGAACGTTCTATGTTCTTCCTTAACTTGGAAAACAATGAAAATTTGTTTATATCCGGCAACAAACAGCGATGGGTTCTTTGCGGAATTATGATGAGGACACGACGGAGTGTGGTTGTTGAGGTCTGGGCCCTGTCAGAAGAAACATGTTTAAGGGACACACCTTTACACTGTGATCTGGAGTCGATTACTACTGGATTTGTTCCTGGTTTCTAGGGTGATTGACACCGAAAAATTTGGTAGGTACCAGTGTTCTTCATCTTCTTCTAGAGGTGGGGTACTTCTGAATGACATTCGCAAGTATCTTTTTCATAAATGAGAAGAAAAATGTTCCTTCATGTTCTGGTGTTTTGGAAGTTGCGCTTTCGTGAAGAGAAGCGTTGCAGTGCTTGATCCCTGTTGTTGGAAAGGCGACATCTATGAGTTTTGAAGGGAAGTGGTGCTTACCCAGTTCTTCTGTTGATCCTTGGAAGAATCCTTTTTACCTTTATCTTCAAGAAAGCCTCATCTTTCAAAAAGAAAGGGGCTATCTTATTGATCTTCTTTGAACTCTGAAAGACGGTGCACCCAAAATTGATCTGGGGGTCTTCGGGGGGTGGGAAAGTACTCAGTTTCTTTTAATCTTCCTTTGATGAGGGAATTTTTTGGGACATTTTTGGGAAAAAGGGGAAGGGACGCCCTTCCCCAAAAAAAAATTTGGAAAAAGCGATTTCCCCTTTTGGGTTTTTGGGGTTTTGTTAAAAATTTTCCGGGAAGAATTGCCGATAAAGACCCACCCCGGGTTTTAAAAGCTTCTGGGGGCTTTAAGGGGAATTTGGGGGGCCCCTTTTAAAACTGCTTTTTCCCCTTTTGGGGCTCTTATATTGGGTTTTGAGGATTTTTTTTGGACAATTTTTAAAACCCCGGAAAGGGGTTTTTAGGGGGATCAATTTTTCCCCAGATCTTTTCGTTTTTTTAAAGGTTTTAAAATTTCTGGCATCATTATTAAGATCGCGCCTTTTTCGGCGCTTCCCCTGAAATTTTTGGGGCGGCCGAAAAATAAATTTAAGGGAAAAAGGCGGGGTGAGATGTGTGTGCAAAGTCAGGGACTAGTTTGGGGAGGGTTCGATTGGCGGAAAAATCCCCTAACCTCTTTTTTCATAGAAAAAAGCTTTTCCTTTTTCGGGCCTCCTTTTCTCTCAGCGTCTCAGGGGGGATAGGACCTGCGCTCTGCCGGGTGGCCAACGTAAGCAAAATTTATCTTTTTCCTGAAAAAGAAAAACCCTTTTAAACCTTTTAGCTTTTACCCTTTCCCAATTTGGGTTTAGTTTAGAGATTTAAAGTTTTTTTGTTGTTATCTAGGGGAATTTTTAAAGCAGCTTTAAAACCGCTGAAAATTTTTAACAGCGGGGGGGGGGGGGGGGGGGCCGGGGGCCCCGGAAACAAAAGCTCTATCAAATAAAAAACACGGGAAAAAAGTTACCAAGACTTAGTTTTAACATTGTAGTGGAAAATTTTTTATTTTTAACATTTTGCTATTGAAATTTTTCCCTGGATTTGGGCAGCCTGAATTTAAAATTTTGGGGTACACATTTTTCTAGAACTGAGGTCTCTTTTTTTGTGAAAAAACTCCCTTTTATTACCCTTTATACTTTTCCCAAAATAGGGGGTTAATTTTCTTTTTTCCCCCTTTTTTAAAACCCTGTGACGGGTTTATATACCCAAACCTTGCATTTTAAATTTTACAACCCAGCAATTTGTAGCCCACACGGGGTGTTTGTTGCCAAAAATACCGTGTATGTACGAAAAATCAAGTTACGTTTTTTTTGACTTTTCCCGACCCAGTTTTTTCATTGACGCGGGGCATCTCCCGTAAATTTTTTAAAAAAAAGCAATTCTATTTTTCACCACAGGGAATTTTAAAAAGGGGCAAAAAAACCGTTTTTTATCCCAAAAAACAAACAGGTAGGTTTTTTTGACTTTTTGCACCCACTTTGGGTTCATTGACGCAGCATCTACGTAAATTTAAAACAGAAATTTCTATATTCACCACGGGGTGAATTGAAAGGTGCAAAAATTTACCTTTTTTTATACCAAAACAAACAGTTACGGTTTTTTTTTCCCCCCTTTTTTGGCCCAAACAAACCCCAAAAAAGGGGGAAAAAATTTTTTTTTAAAAAAATTGAGGGGCCCAAGGCTTTCCTACGAAAAATCTTAAAACAGCAATTCTATTTTCACCACGGGTAAATTTAAAAAAGGGGTTTTTTTTGGCAAAATTTTTAAACCCGTTTAAAATTAAAAATTTAATTCAAAAATAATTAAGGGTTCCCTTTTTTTGCTTTTTTTGATTTTTGCACCCCCCCGGCATTGTTCATTGACCAACTTTTTCGAAAATTCTTAAAACACCCCAATTTCCCCCTATATTCACCACAGGTGAATTGAAAGGTCAAAAAAAAACCTTTTAAATTATCCAAAAAAAAACAGTTACGTTTTTTTTGGGAAACTTCCCCCAATCCTTTTTGTTGAAAACCCCTTGCATTTAAATTTAAATCCAGAAATTTTTGGTTTTGTTTTGAGGGATTTGAGAAAGGGGCTGTGTTTTTCCGTTTTTTAAATTAAAAAAATTTCCAAAACTATTCCATACCTTCTCAAAATTTTTATATTTCGGAACATGGGCAAAAAAGGGAAATTTGGTAGCAAAAGAAAAGGGGGGGGGGTAGCACAGGGGAGGTAGAGGTACGAGAAAAGGGTTTGCCCCCTTTCCAGTGGTGGGGAAAACCCCGCAGGCCGGTGGATCGTCATTCCCGGCCCGTCGGGCCCTTGCCCATGGGGGGGGGTCGGGCCCCTGTGAATCAAAGTAACAAACTTCGTCGCCAACGGGTTCCTTCAGGGGTTTAAATTTCCCAAACCTGAAATCTAGCAGTCTTCCCTCCTCGTCCTCCGTCAGGGCCCACAAATGTGTCATCACCCTCATCAGCACCGTCCAACTTTAAAAGCAGCCCAAATGTAAACTCTTTGGCCCACCAAGGTGGATAATCCATTGCCCAAAAGACCTCTTTGATGACAAAATGGGGTTTGGGGTCAAAAAGGCTTTTTAAAAAGATAAAGAGGTTGATTTATTTCGCTCGGGACCCCCAAAGTTACTGATGCCTTCAGGGGAGGTAAAGGAAGCTTTTCAATCGGCAAAAACCGGGCGGTCGGAAACCCTTTGCAGTCCCCCTTGCTTGAAAGGCCCGCAGTTCGGGATGCAAAATTTCAGGACGACCAAGTCACCGGGTTTTTGATGATGATAAATGTTTTGACGACATTGGGGGATCCATCCTGGTTTTTTTCCCCCCGCAAAAATTTGTTTGGCGAGCGCTTCATCAGTGGCCAAAGGGGGAAAGACGATGGGGTAGTGTAAAATACGGGCCCCGGCCACAAAAAGGGAGAGGCGGGTCGCAGAAGTCCGCTGAAAAAAGTTTTCCGCCCCACGGTCAGGGGAAAAACCCCCTCCCTCGCTTATCCCCCGTAAAAAAGGTCCAGGACCTCTCAACCCGGGCCTTTTCTTTAAGAAGCCTCTGTTTTCCCCCAGGAGGGCATATGCCCCCTTTTTTGGCCGAAAACCAAAATAGGGGAAAAACCCAAATTTTGGAAACCCACCCCCAACATGTCTAGCACATGCAGCGAATGCATGATTGAAATGGGGGGAAACCCTTGGCCCAAAAAAGGCCAGACCGACCCGGGCCCCCCAAACCATGTAACCCCAACCCCTTTCCGCCTCCTCCTCCGCCACCCCCAAGCGTTCCTAAACCTGCCCATGTTTCGGAGCCCATGTTTCAGGGATCAGCCCCCGCTTCAGCCTCCACCTCGCCCGAAAAACCCCCGCCCCAAAAAGGGGGCCCCATTTTAAACCCCCTTCCTCCTTCCGCCATTTTGGGGAACGCCTGCACCCTTCGCGGCCAGTCTAGCGGGCCGCCTTTGTCTTCCAGGTTTGGGAGCAAAAGAAAACCCTTTTAACCCAAACCACCCCCCAAGCCAAAAGCCTGAATTTTGGATTCCCCAGGTTTTTGGGCCCTTTGGAAATTTGTTCCCTTTTCCCCGTCTGGTGGACAAAAGATGGGTTCCCCCCACTTTCATGGCCCCGGCCTCCCCCCAACACCCAGTTTCCGAGCAGGCATTTCTTTGCCAAAAAAGCCGCCCCGGGCCCCCCTGGCCACCCACGTGTCATCAAAATTTCAAGCGCTTTTCTGCATCTGTGTCCGGAAAAGGGCCCCATCTCCCCCAACGAAAACCATGGATAGTAACCCAGGGCCCAAAGGGGGCCGCTAAAATCTCTGTGACAGCTCACTGGGGGGCCCTGGGGAATGTCCCGGGGGGGTACGGTGGCTTTTCGGGCCTGGGCGCCCCCGCCTTCAAAACCGCGGGGATGGGCAGGGCTTTTTCCCCCCAAGGTCCTCTTTGGAAATTCCTGCCCAGGACCACCAGGCCGTTTTTGAAATTAACCCTTCCTTTGGAGACCGTCCACACACGGGTTTTCCAGGAGCTTTTGGAAAGGCCTAAAAGCAACGAAAACCGGGCGCTGGCTGGGGAAAAAAGAACCTTGTGCCAGGAAAGGGGTGGTGTGGGGATAAAGGGCAAATTGGGGCCCCCCTTAAGATGGGGGGCGGGAGAAACACCCCTTGCCTGGAAACATGTCATAACCCTTGTCGTCCAGAATTTTTCAAAAGGGAGTACCCTTTTGGCGGGAAACTGCCTGCTGGAGGCGGCCGAGGCCTGAGTTGCATTTCCCCCGTTCGCCCCCCTGCTTCGCCCCGCCTGGCTGCGTTGCAGGGGTCACTCGGCCCCCCAAAAAACGTCTCTTTGTTGGACGGGGAAACACGTGGAATTCCACCCTCCACATGCTCCAGCGATTGTGGCGCAGGCAATGCCTTTAAAGCAGTACAAAAGGAAAACCAGGGCCCTAAACAAGCGGGCGGGTGCGGACCCGGGGTTTTTAAACCACCGAGAGTGGAGGCAGGTTAAAGAGCTCGCCCCAACCCTTTGAAATTTTGGGGAAGAAGCCCCCAAAATGGTCAGTGGGGACAATCCCCTTGTCACTTTGACTTGTGGTGATCTTATTTTGGGAAACCGATGTTGGACACTCTGAAAAAAAGGCCCGCCCGCGCCGGAGGGGGGAGACAAAACCAGATCGGCACGGAGCCTTTCTTTTTCCGTCAAATCCCCCGGGCCCCGACAGTTTTCACAATTTAAACCGGGTCTTCATTAGGCAGTGGTTGGGGGTCCAGAGCTAGTGAAAGGTGGCGCATCAGATCTTCGGGGTGCATAAATTCTCGGGCAAGTCAGGGCTGTGGGGAAAGCTGGGCCGGGGGCAGCGGAGGGGGGGGAGGTTTTTTTCCTAGACACCGTTTTTTCCGACGCCCCTTTCCCTTTGGGAAAGATTTTTGGCGCAAATTTGGGCGGGGGGGGAAAGATAGGAAAACTTTTGTTTAGTGCCCCCGACCCACGGTTTGGGAAAAATCAAAGGCCCACCCTCCACATGATGTTTTGGTTTTGCTCCATTTCCTCCAACATAAACCTCGCATTAAGGCCATCAAATGAACAACATTTATTTGGGGGGGCCAAACCCTCCTGGACCCCCGGTACAAAAACAAAAAATCAAGCACTTTCCCTTTCCCCCCACCCAAAAAAGAGAGGGAAAATGCAGGAAAAAAAAAAAGGGGGGGACCCCCTTTCTGATTGTTTAACTGGAGACATCTGTTGGGGTTGGGTTTTACGTTCCCCCAAAAGTCACGGTGGGGCAACATTAGCGAGTGACAAACAGTAGGTGCCCAATTGGGGTACGGCAAACAGCAGGGGAAGGTGGGGAAAGCCTAATGGGGGGACCCCTGGCAAAACTTTGTTTACCACCCCACCAAAGCATGCAAAGCGGGGGAAAACATCCAAAAACACAAAGGCAGTTTTGATCATGGGCAAGGGCTATCTGCGGCTCCAAAAACCGAAAGTTTTTTCATGTTTTTCCGGGCCCCAAAAGACTTCTGGGGACCAAAATGGAAAAGAATGGCCCCAGGGGCTTCACGCCATAGAGGTTTTTCCGGGCCCCCAACCCCTCATATCTGGCGGACCTTCAACCCCAGCTGGAGGGAAATCATTACAGACAAAAACCCTCCGGGTTTCCCCGATAATGGGATCGTTTGAAATTTCATCAAATGAATCAGGCATATCTCTGGGATGTTGTGGGGGCCCCCAATTTCCGAGGTCACCCATTTTGTTGCCCCGTTACTTCACATTCCTTTTCAAACAGAAATGGTCCTCTTTAAAACTTTTTTTTAAAATGAAACCCTTTCTTACTGCAAATTTTTTTTCTCTTTTCCCAACGTTCCCTAATTTCTGGTTTTTTCTGTTTAGGGGAAATGTAAAAGACCCCCAAGGGGTCATGACAAAAACCCCCATTCCCTACCCCACTTTACTTAAAAAGTTTTTTGCAATTTTCAATAGTTTTGAGGTCATGTTGCGGGGGAGATACAGCAAATTAGGGTCCTTGGGGAAAAAAAAGGGGGTTCAAGTGGGATTTGCCCCAAAAATTTTTTTAAAAGTGGGCTGAGAATCATATTTATAATTTTTTGGGGGCATGTAGCTGTGAAATACAGCAAAAATAAGGGCCCTTTTGGGAAAAGAAATTTTGGCCCTTTTAAGTGGCATTTCCCCCCTCACCCTTTTTTTAAAAGTGGGGTGAAAAAGGTTTTTTTTTATAATTTTTTTGGGTCATTTCTGCTTTGAAATGCAGCAATACTACAGGTCCTATTACATAAAAAGATGTTCTAACAGACATTTGTTCTTCACACTTGACCAAAGTGGCTCAAGGTTCATGGCTTTGGAATTTTTGGAGGCATTTTACTTTGAAATGCCGCAATACTACATGTCCTATTCGAAAAAAAATTATGTTTCTTCTAATAGACATTTGTTCTTCAGACAGATTGTCAAAAGATGCTCATGGGTCATGTTTTGAATTTTTGGGGGGCATTTTGGCTGTGGACATGCATGCTATACTGACAGGTTCCTATCTAACAATGTTGTTCTAACAGACATTTGTTCCTTCACAATTGTCCCAAAGTGCTCAATTGGTCATGCTTTGAAATTTTTTGGTGGGGCATTTTCTGTGACATGCAGTCTATACTACAGGTCACTATTCCTAAAAAATTTTAGTTTCTAACCAGACATATGTGTTTTACACAAATATAGTCAAGAAGGGCTCAAGAGGGTGATGGTGCTTGATCAGAAACAGGAATAGGTAGAGGACACTGTTTAATGCACACATATTGCAAAAATGACTTGCTTTTGCAAGATCTTTAACATAGCTATTAATCCCTGTATGTGAAGACAACCCATTTTACTACAATGAAAAAATGAGAAACAAAGACAGATGGTATTCACATCCTATTTTAAAAAATGTGTTTTCTATAATTAAGACAAAAACTTGCATGTAAAAAATAGCTGTTAAAAAAAATTCCTCTGAATTGTACCAAGGAGGTACAAGAAAAATCTAGACCATGATGTAGGTTTATTCAGAAGACGTGGAGTATGGAGCACGGACAGAAGCGAACAAATTACAGAGACCATTTCCCCTCCAGCACGTTGATTAAAAATATAAAAAGAATTCAAAGATAAATGGAACCTGGGTGTAACAAGGAGCGTTAACCACCAGTTATCCAAGTGAAGCCTCAATTGTGTCCACGACTCATAGTACGGAGTGGGCAAGCGCTACCCAGTCCTTGACTGTGTACTAGATAAAGCCTGGAGTTTCTCACACATCCCGCACATCTGCTTCAGCACGACAGTTTTGCATTGCTGCGTCAACAGGTCATTTTTAAACCTGCGTGTTAATAGATGACGGACCCAGCACCCCCTGGGCTTTCCTCACCGCACCCACTGTAAACCTCCGGCCCTGGGTCATGCTGTTAGGCCCAGGACAGGTATAGTCAATGTTCCGTGAAACTAAAAATGGTGGTTGAAAGACTTTCCTTTTTTCTATTCGTTTTCCGGCACTTTTAAATGTGGGGGTCATGCAGGTTTGGGGCTCATGCTGTTGGCCCAGGTACAGGTATATCATGTCCAGTTCCAACTAAATGGTGTTTGAAAAGACTCCTTTTTTCCTGCACTTTTTAAATGTGGGGGTCATGCAGGTTTGTGGGGCTCATGCTGTGGCCCAGGACAAGGGATAATTCAATGTCCAGTTCAAAGTAAGATGAATGGTTCAATCATACTGCATTCTGGCACTTTTTAATTTGGTGGGTGATGCAGGTTTAAGTCAGGGCTTGGTAGAAGACAGGAATAGTGATGGTCTGAGTACTTTTTTTCTGTGACTTTTATAACCTAAGTGTGTGCCTAAGATGTAGCACGTATCCATATGACTGTCTGTGGATTAATTTCAGCTTCTCTCTCCAGCCTTGGTTATTGGGTTGTAATAATAAGGTGTTGTGGCTCTCCATAGACTTTAATGGGTCAATCGCTCATAATCGATGCCATTATCGAAAAACCTTACGTTAGCCGCCACGAACTATCGACTATCGATCGATCTCGATAGCCAACGCAATCGCTCAACACTACTTATAATGTCTCTGCCAAGGAGGAGGAGTATTTGAGCTTCTGGGTCTAATGCAGGGATACGATGTGCTATGGTTTTCAGATGACCATGGTGCAATGCTGCCTCAGGTGTAGGAATCTCATCTCTCTATTCTGGTTGGTAATATTGATTGCATTCACAATCAAGGTAGGTAAGGTAGGGATATTCTCCCAATCGATGGATTCGATCAGATATCCAGCACTCTTCTCTCCCTGTCTCTTCGCTGACCACCTGAAGCAAGTTTGAGTGCATAAGAGGATATGTGCCCTCTAATTTTGAAGATATCAAAGAAGGTTGAGTTCAGCAAAGAGAATCTGTTGCTTAGATCATCAGAATGGCATACAGTTTCATGGCCCTTCTCTCTGTGACCATTGGGTAGTACAGTAACAAGACAAAATTATGGAAGCAGGATATTACCACACAGGACCTTCAAACCTCAGACTTGGGATGCACTGAGGCGTCACTTCGGAAGCATATGGTGTCTTACCCCTCCCCGCCGAGCTCTTTTTGTTTGGTCCAAAAGGTGTGAGAATCCATGGAGCTCTTCCTCTGGGTGTAAAGCCGCATTGTTGTTCACATTGCTGTCACAGTTCCAGAACACTAAAGATTTGCTTATCAGTCCTCTTGCAAGATGGGAAGTTTGATGCGCACCACCGTGTATTGCAAATAACATGTTTTCTTTGAGAAAAGGCTGTGCGGTCCTTGAGGAGATATCTCTCTAAATCCTCTACATTTTAGCATTGATTGTGGCTTCTTGTGGAGGGACTCTCTCCTGAATAATGTCTCTTGCTCGAGTGTCTCAGTCTCTGCAGGCTGATATAGCTTTGCTAGTAATAGTCAGTAGGGGGATACACTGTCTTGTGAACCATAACAGGTTTAGCCTTAAAGTTACGGTGTAACAAGGCATGTTGTACTTGACTACTGTACATAAGTAGTGTCAAATGTTAGAGAAGTCAAAACTTGGATTCATATTCTTCTCTTGCATTAGATGATGTAATAAAGTCTACAAAGAAAAGGAATGAGGAGAAATGAAGAGCGTTATACCTTTCTTTGAAGCAGGAACCCCCCCTTCGCTCAGCCACCATCTCGTTGCAAGCCCTGTAAGGTATTTCTGTACTATGGTTTCCACACCGCCGCGCAGTGTCCATAAAATAAAAGTCCTCGCAAATCTCCATCAAGCCTTGGCAACTTGAAGTTCCATCAGCAGGTCACTTAATGTCTCTTATTCTTTGGAAACTCTTTTGTGGAGATCTTAGGAAAGTCTTCAATTCTATTGAAGGAGCCGCGCTTTCAACACTTTCCTGGTGAGCCATAAAACATCCTCGAAGTCTGTCCCATATCAATTTTAAGGCCTCTACTTGGAAAGTTAATGGTGATTGTCCCTAATTATCGTTTTTGCATGTTTCTACTGACTCCTGGGCCCTAGCCACTTGACTAGGAGAATCACCTTCTTCGCTAGTTCGGGACAGAGCTAGGCTTTGATGGTGTTTTTTGAATGAAGATCGCCATGCTCTGTAGCCTTCAGGTCTTCTCAAACTTTGTCCAGCCCTTTAGTTACTAGCTCACATTCTTGCGAAGAATTGAGAAAACAGTTGGTGGTTACATCCTTTGGATTACAATTGATGTACCTGGAGGAGGTTAGTGAATGGAAGATCCGGTTGGATATGGCATTTTCTTGAACATGTTATTCTGAATATTCACCATCCTCTTGTTCCTCTTCAAGGAATGGCAAGTTGTGGGCGTTTATCAGTTGGGTACAGGTAGTACTGAACGGTTTACAGCCTTGAGGATTGCTCTTTTTTTCTGATGTAGGGTGCCGGTTACCTGATTTAGCATTCTGTGTAACAGTATTTCGTTGGAAATCAAAGCAGGATTACTCTGCTCCTGGACTCGAATATAGGTGGCTTCTGACTTGCATGTTTGCAATACATAGTCCTGAAGTAAACGGAGAGAGTTGTCACGATCTCTGTATTTTATGTTCAATAATGTTGCTGAGGCTCTTTCCACTCTTGAGACTGACTGCTTCTCTAAAGCCTCTGCTTTGGCAATAGCAGCAGCAGCTTTCTTTTTCGAATGCAATTTATCTCCATTGCTGCTTCCAGTTTTGCCTTTCTGGACTCTGCTTATAACTGTGCCTTTCTGACTCGTGCTTTTAACTGCAATCTCTTGCTCAGGCAAATCTTGCCCTTACCCTGGCCCGCGCCTCAGCTTCAGCCCGCTGCCATGGCGACCGTAGAGCTGCTGACAAGCGACCTCCTTTAGCTTTTAGAGCTTATTGAGGCATAAGATCCTTGTCACAACGTCGGTGCTTTTCTCCTTCTGACATGGCACACTTTGACAGCTACTTGCTTAAGTTGCCAAGTTGTGTCCAGTAGAGATCTTGCTGACAGTAGTACTGTGAGCAAGGCTAGGATTTAGTCAATCGAGCCATTAGAAAAGCCTCTGTCTTACTGTGCCTTGTTGAGCTCTGTCAGCGTTGCATACAGTTGAGATTCCCCAGTGATCTAGCCTGTAGAAACCTTTGAGCTTCACTGCAGCCCTGCTGCGCTGAGACACTGTGCACATGTAGGATTCTCTGTAATTCCACCTATAGAAAGCCGCCGATTTACTGTCCTGTCCTCCTATGTGTATGGAAGGCATATAGTTTACAGCAGCTAAACTCTTTCCCCGACAACTCATTGACTTGGAAGAGAGATAATCCGGTTTCCAAACTTTTAAATTGCATAGGATAGTGTAACTGGGTGGAACATAACAAAACATAGACTTACTATGATGTACATGGATACATAACACGATAATAATGTACAAGCGATGCAAACATACTTACATGTGAATGAAATCACATTACAAAAGAGGGGGGCCAAGTACACACACAAATTGAGGATGCTGTCTGCGACGGGCAATAGGCATAACAACTAACTGAAAAAGCAACGCTATTAACAAAGAATAACAAATGCTTGTACATTCTACAGCCCCGGAACGGTAGTTTAACCTTCCCGGCGATGCAAGCTGAAGATCTAGGATGGGAGAGAACATTGTCCATGTCTTCACTAACATGTGTCTTAGAGAGAAAATGGCTGCTGTGTGTAAAGGGGACTATGACATCAGCAAATCACATGGTATGGTTATGGCACTTATAGGTTCGATTTCTAGCATTAATGTTAACTAGCAATGTAATACAACATCCACTATAGAGATGGAAGCTATCTTAAACAGAACTACAGTGTTACGAATCACCATAACCTAAGATGCATATATATATATAGCCTGAGCGTATAGTGGAGGCGTGACACTATGTTCACAGGTTGGTTAGTATTAGATTGTATATTAGATTGTATATTAGCTTGTAAGCTCTTTATTAAGGGAAAAACATGTATTATATGTAAGGGTATTTAGTGTATGTAAGGTTTTTAGGGTAGGACATGTATTGTAAGCTCTTAAGAACAGGCAATGAATGGTGTATTATAGACTGTAAGCTCTTAGGAGCAGGACGTATCATATTTTAGATTGTTAGGTCTTAGGAGCAGGTTAAATATCGCTGTAAATAATTACATGTATACATCAATAAGCAGCAGGACGTGATCCAGGGAGATATCCGATCACCACTCGTGGGGGACAGGAAAAGATTTTCATTTTCCCGCTCTTCCTGGGGGGGGGGGGGGGGGGGGGGGGGGGGGGGGGGGGGGGGGGGGGGGGGGGGGGGGGGGGGGGGGGGGGGGTGGTTTCGCCTTCCTCTGGATCTTTTGGTCGGGTGGCTCTTGTAAGATTCAGAACAGTGGTGGATCATTCATTATGAAGGTCTCCACTGTGCCTGGGTTTAGAGTCACTGATCAAGTCCAGTAATATTTCATTACACTGCTGCTTATTGCTAGTTGTTTACAGAAAAAATGGGACATTCATTTCCAATTTTTTCTGTAAATGGTAAGGGTAGGGACTTGCAAGAAATGATGATGCTTTGGACGCGCTTGCTCAAGCTTGCAAATAGTGGCCCCATCGTATCAAACAAATACCTCATATTTGATATTTTTTCCAGTATGTCATTTTTTTTGCCCAAAAGTACTGGGAGCAGAGGGTGTCTGTATTTTGTGTTAGACACCCCAAAAATGCTGGGCAGCTCGCCCAATCGAATAGTAGTGGCGTAATAGGCTGTGAGCCAGCATGGTGTACCACATATTGCTAATTGAAGCAAAAAAAAAAAAATGAATAAAAAAATGTAAAAGAAATATTTGTTGTGCTGCTTGTTTTTTTTTTGAATCTGTATGGATATTCTACTCTTCCTTTCTGTGTGACCCAATGATTCAATCGCAGGTGACACCCTACCGCTCCAGTGTCTCCAGACACTACAGCTCATGTCTCGAGCTAGACTAATATATAGAAAATGAATTATCTAAACCCATGCTGCAGAGCGTCTAGTAGTTTGGCGGCCTGCGTAAATAGGTATATTTCAAATTTTATTTTGTAAATGGTTATTTGTAAAAGGTGTATGCATAGAGAAGTGGCGTGTGATGAATGAGGTAGCAGAGACCTCAGGCGCAGGGTAAGATACATCTGAGTAGTGTGGTGTACATAGATGTCAGACCATACCAACTGCTGATTGGCCGTGGAGTGTGGTATGTGCACTTAGGCAACATGCAAAGACCCAACATAAGCGGTCCCTCTTCTAGCTTGGATGATACCGAGTTCAAGGCTTTACTCACCACAACTTAAATTTAGGGTTCACTCATTGGGGGTGATATCAAAAATTCACGTATTAATTCCAGTTAGCATGACATACATACAAGGGATACACAGGCCCATTTTTACATCATACTTCACCCACTAGTTTTTCCACAGATGAGCATTTCCTGGAGAAACTTTTCTCTCTCAGGCCTCTTCTCTTGCCTCAGCTTGTAGGGTAGGGATAATCACTAACCTTGGTACACTCCCTGTGCTATTAGATCCTCTTCTCTCTCTCTCTCTCTCTCTCTCCAGGCTACAAGTCTTCCCTAGTCTTCCATCAGTATCCATAACACTTCTCACTCAACCTGTCTAAATGTTCTGGCTGTCTCTCTTCTTATCTGGTGTGAGCTACCAGTTGGAATAGTGTGAGTGCCTCGATCTGTTTCCTCTCACTGCCGGCTAGAAAAGGAATGATCCCAGATGCTGGAACGGGATCCTGAACTCTGAACACAACGCACTAAACAAAACTCAACTGAACTGACTAGTACAGGACAGACTCCTATGTGGACCTGCAGCCCCTCTCTTCTCCTCCATACTGATTGGCCACAGGACTTCCCTACTCTGTGGTGCTCAAAGCACCTCTGCCCATTAAAATATACAGTACATAGTCCTCTTAATCCCTTCATATCCCTATATACATTATATGCAATATACATTGACACAAGATACAGAACACAACACATGGTACTTTTTGTAAGGGCTGATCAAATACTTGACTTTCCTTTTTGGCGGAACCAGTCATTGGCTTCCAGCATAAATGCGCATTATAGCATTTACATATCACACAACCAGTGAAACAAGATTATAACTAGATTTATAAACCATAAATATAAACAAAAAACATGATTGTTGGGATAATAACGGTGAATAGGGTAATGTCCATACAGTCCAGTATTAATAAGGGGACAAATGGGCCTTAGCCCAACTAGGACAAAGATAGACACTTTTTCCAGGTGCAGCCTCTGAGCTCCACCAAGACCACACTGGAGCGCACAAGGGCTATTGCTGCTTTTTGGGGCACAGTCCATCTTAGGCAAGCAGGATGCCAGCCCTAGTACACACTTGGTTGCAAAAGGTCCTCAATTTAACACAGGTAGACAATCTAGCTAAAGAGTTTACCCCTGATGAAAATAGCTGGGGGTTACAAGTCACGAAGACCAGGGCTGTAATAACCGGTGTCTCTGGAGCTGCCCACAGTCGTCCTCCTATCCCCAGATCCCTGGTATGATGTTGGGTAGTTAAGTTGTTGGTTCCAACATTTCATCCACAGGAGTGGACCTCCCTGGGTGGTTGACGCCGGAGGCTTCACAAAGCTCACATGATCCCCTTTGTAGAGACTCTGCAACCACTCCAGCTGGACTACACGCTTCACTACCCGGTGGTTTACAAAGACTAAGAGCGACAAAAAAATGTATGAATCGGGCTTATCGCGCCTTTTTGGCGTAGTCCTTATCCGCCCTCCCCCAGCCCGAATCCCGCTGTCGTGCGCATGGGATGCGTGTTAGGGACGCAGCGTTCGCCATTTTTCATCCACAAGCGGCCCACCGCTATGAAGGGGCGGGTAGTGGGCGGGTGTATGCGGCGGTGTAGGACGTTCCAGGGCGGGAACGCTGCGTGCTTCGAAAAACTCCGAGGCATGTACGATCGCGGCTCGCCATTGCGAGGCGCATTGCAGCGCTCGGCAGCTCCGACAGGCAGACCTGGTTTAATTTTCGTCCCCTAAATCCTCCGCCAGGAGGGCGAATTGAAGCAAGATCGAACATGCGAGAAGCAGATCGGAGATCGCGACAGCAAACTCGGCACTACCTATTCCGCTCCGTGCTGCAGGAGTATGATTGCCCGAAAAATCACCTTTAATAAAAGGCGGAAAACAGTGTCAGAAAAGAGCTGAACGTAAAAATAACATAATAAAAAAAATAACTTTCAAAACTCTAGAAACGGCAACAATATCATGAATTAATGATATTGTAAATTGCCGGGAATTACAGTAATTCAAATCTGTGAAACCTATTCTCATTGGCGGCATAAACCGCCAATCAGATAGGAGTGACAGTGAACCATTAAAACCTATGGGAAGTTTCGACCAATCAGAATCCACGGCGTGACATTCAAAATAACCTTAAAAATGCTGAAAAGAGCTGATTGAGGTGCTGAGCTAGCCAGGGGGTTTGGCTAGCTCGGGGCAATCAAATAGTAGCGACAAAAGACCCATTAAAACCTATTTGGGAAGTTTAGACAATCAAATCCATGGCGGGACAGTTCAAAATACAGTCAAAATGCTGAAAAGAGCTGATTGGCTGAGCAAGCGGGGGCTTGGCTAGCTCGGCCAATCAGAATAGGGCGACAAAGACCCATATATCCTATGGGGAAGTTTAGACCCAATCAGAATCCCCACGCGGTAACAGTTTCAAAGAAAAGTAAAAAATGCTGGAAAAGAGCTGATTGGCTGAGATTAGCGGGGGCTTGGCTAGCTCGGCCAATCAGAATAGGAAGCGACAAAGACTCCATTATATCTATGGGGAACGTTTTAGACCCACTCATAATCCCATCGGCGGGAACAGTTCAATATACAGTAAAACTGCTGAATAAGAGCTGAGTTGGCTGAGCTAGCGTCGGGGCTTGGCTAGCTCGGCCATCCAGAATAGGAGCGACAAAGACCCATTATATAATCCAATGTGAGAATTAGACCAATCAAATCCACGGCGGACAGTTCAACAATATACAGTAAAAATGCGTAAAGGAGCTATTGGTTTAAGGCTTAGCGGGGGCTTGGCTAGCTCAGCCCAATTAGAGCGCAGCTACTTCTCCCATTATAGTTTATGAAGAGATTGGGGCGCACTGAAATCTCGGGCGCTCACAACCGTGCGGCATGAAGTATTAATAAAAAAAATATTTTTATAAATTAAAACATATCAGATAAAGAGCCGAAACCCTTTCTTACAAATAAAGCATTTAAAAACACGAACAACCGTTTTGACGCCGAGACCTGGCGCTACATAGGGAATTAGCAGTAGAGAGAATTGCCGGGCAATACAGTGAATTCAAATTATTTAAGAGCTATTCTCATTGGTCGGCCATAATACCAGCCAATCAGAATAGAGCGACAATGTCCCATTATTAACCTAAGGAGGAGAATGAGACCAATCAGAATAGCGAGCGACCCAATGCCCATTATAAACCTATGGAGGAGAATTGACCAATCATATACAAAGCGGGAATCAGTTTCAAATACAGTAAAAATGCAGAAAACAGCTTATGTGGTTGAAGCGGACGGGGCTCGTCCAGCTTAGCCAATCAGGAGCTCGAGCTACTTTCTCATAGTTCTAGGGGAAAAGAAATTCTGAGCGCGCTCTGTGATTGGCTAATTAAAAGAGGTCGCGGTTATTTGGACAATGGGATAGCGAGCGACACGCTCTTATGGGTTTTCTACTGCAATCTGAAATATAACTTGTACATGGGCGAAAATCAAATTATAACACTACACTACAGAAGTTGTCACGATGTGTATATAAAGTGACTAATACTATGATGGGAAAAGAAAAAAAATATTAAAATCAATAAAATCATGTTTATTGACTTTTATATTCAATTGCACCCATACGATTTGATCCCTTGGGCATAACCAAAATAAGAAATAACCATGATTTTATTTGATTTGCCTAAGCTGAGACGAGCCCACCCGCCTCTTCACCAATCTAGCTCGTTTCTTTTCTCTCTTTCTCTTTTCTTCTTCTGCATTTTTACTACTGTATTTTTTGAACTGTCCCGTCCACGCCTTTGAATATGATTGGTCAAATTTTCTCCATAGGAATATAATGGACATTGTCCACTCCTATTCTGATTGGCTGTTTATGCCGACCAATCAGAAGACTTAACAATTTGAATTACTGTATTTCCCGGAGCAATCTCATTTCCTCGTCTATTGCAATTCCCAATGTAGCGCCGACAAACGCGTTGTTTAGGGATTAAAGAAGTGCTTAATTTGTAAAGAAGGGTTTCGCTCTTTATCTGATAATGTTTACTACATTTAATAAAATTAATTTTTTAATTAATACTATCATTGGCTCACGCGCGCTGAGCGCCGAGATTTCAGTGCGCCCATCTCTCCATAGACTAAAATGGTAGAAGTAGCCTCGCTCGCTCCTGATGTCTGAGTCTAGCCAAGTCCCCCCGCAGCTTAACCATCAGCCTTTTCTTTTTCAGCATTTTTATAACAGTATTTATTGAAACTGTCCTCGCCGTGGATGTCTGATTGGTCCTAAAACTTCCCCATAAGGATAAATGTCCTTGTCGCTCCTATTCAGATTGCGCCGAGCTAGCCAAGCCCCCCTAGCTCAGCCAATCAGCTCTATTTCTTTTACAGCATTTTTTACTGTATTTTGAAAACTGTCCCCACCCTGGATTCTGAATTGGCTTAAGAACTTCCCTCATCAGTTTTAAATGGGTCTTTGTCGCTCCTATTCTGATTAGCCGAGCTAGCCAAATCAATCCCCCCGCTAGCTCAGCCAATCACTCTTTTCCCAGCATTTTTTAACTGTAAATTTTTGAACTGGTCCCCTCCGTGGATTCTGAATGGTCTAAAATTCCTTTCCCCATATGTTTTAATGTTCACTGTCACACCTATTCTGATTGGCCGGTTTTAATGCCAGACCAATGAGATAGGTTCAGAATTTGAATTACTGTATTTCCCGTCAATTTACAATATCATAATTCATGATATTGTGCCGTACTAGAGTTTTGGAAAGTGTTTTTATTTTTTAAATTAATGTTATTTATTACGTTCTAGGGTCACTCTTTCTTTCTGACACTGTTTTTCCCCGCCTTTATAAAGGGATTTTTTTCGGACTCATACTCCTGCTGCACGAGCGGAGTGCCGAGATTCTGTCGCGATCTCCTCCCCGATCGTGCTTTCCTCTGCATGTTCCCGATCTTGCTTCACTTTCGCCTCTGCCGGAGGATTTAGACCAAAATAAACCAGGTCCTGTGCCTGTCGGAGCTGCCAAGCTGCTGCAATGGCGCCTCACATTGCGAGCCGCGATCGTACATGCCTCGGAGTTTTCGAGCACGCCGCGTCCCGCCCTGGAACGCCTACACCGCGCCTACACCGCGCCCACTACCCGCCCCTTCATGCGGGGAGCCGCTGAAAATGGCGAACGCTGCGCCTAACACCGCATCCCTGCTCCCCTACCAGCGGATTTTCTGGGCTGGGAGGCGCAGGATACAGCCAAAAAAAACCGGGCAAAAGCCCGATCATTACATGTCGCATCGTCTTAGTCTATGTAAACCACCACCCACCGGGGTAGTGAACATGATAGTCCAGCTGAGGTTGCCGAGTCTCTTCTCTACATAGGAATATTATGGGTCCTTTGTTTGTCGCTCACCAGATTCTGATTGGCCGGTATTTATAATGCCGACAATGTGAATAGGGTTTCAGAATTTGAATTACTGTATTTCCCGGCAATTTCCAATATCCTAATCTTGAATTAGGATATAGAAAGTGATTATGTTTTAAGGTATTTATTTTTTTATAGGTTTCATCTCTCTTTTCCTGGAATGTTAAACGCCTTTATAAAGGCATTTTGATGCTCATACTCCGCACCGACATGGTGTGAATGATTTCTCGCTGTTTTCCCTCAGCCTGTCTCGCATCGGAACAGATTGTTCCGGCGCAGTCCTTTCTGCGCCTAAGGGTCCCGCAACTGGCGTTCCCATGTCCCCCACTGTGCCCCACACACTGGCGTGGCGCGGTGGACTTTCCCCCCGCATGTACGAGCGCACCTCCTCGACGGCGAATCTATCGTTATCTTCGGCGCACCCGCACCTGCGCCCTCGGTTGCCCGCACTGCGCCTCAAACACTGTCGAGTGCGCGGCGACTTTTTTCCCCCCCCGCGATGTATGAACTCCGCACTACCTCCGGCGGGCCAATCTTGGTGCAGCCCCGCACTGCGCCCTAAGTTCCCCACTGCGCCTAACACACTGGCGGAGCGCGACGGACTTTACATGTTATGTTATGAAGCGCCGCCCCCGGCCTGCCGTACATAAATCAGCAGGCGCAGTTTTTTCCGCACATTGAAATTGGGCAAACGCGCACGATCCCATTCCCACCCGGCGAGATTTCATACATGTCCCCTAAAGACTCCTGGTCTGTCTTCTACAATGGTATCCAAACCAATCTGGGGGTGAAAGCGTTTGACAACACCAGTAGTGGGATTCTCCATCAACCAGGTCTGTCTGGGGAGACATGATCTGTGGGCTCCATTCAACCAATGTCTGTCTTGTCCTGGAGTATTACTGCTGTCAGTAGACAAGTGTGTGTAACGATGCTAGTTGGCATGGATGGCAAGAAATCTTAAGACAGGAATAAACTAACCAACAGTCGCATGCAAGTAATACTAAGCGTCTATCAGCGTGTATAAATAAATGCAGAGACCAACCAATGGACAGCAAGGTGGAGGATGACGAGGGCCAGATGGAGATGGAAGGATAAATCATTGGAATCCAGAAGAAAGACACCAAATACCAGCTTACCCTTAACACTAACTTTACCTGACTCGGCCCCTAACCTGTCCCTGAATTTGACCCTAACACCAGACACCCCTTGCCATATCTTATCCCTGACAATATCCCTACTAAAGATCCTCACTACTATGCTGGTGCTATCTACTCAGCTCGAAACTACCAAAGAGAACCCAAGAATTAAACACAAAACTGACACAGAAGCAACAGAGGAGTAAGACAAACATGGCTCTAATATCTGGAAACAGATAAGTAACCAAAACAGGACTGAATGCTATGAGCTCACAAGACACGACTCCAGCTACCAGTATAGAGAGCAACCAGACACACAGTGAAAATCTGCTTCATAGAGGCTCGCAGTCACCCACTCCCTCACCACTCTTTTCTTTCTTCATCTGGTCCAGACCACCATGATGTCTTCTCCCAGCCACAACTCATCCGTGCAGAATTTACCAGACAAACATGTGAGACTCCAAATAGTGAAATTTCCTCCAACTAACTATAAGGCCCTCATTTGCGCTACCAGTGGGTAGGAACTCACCCCATATAGTAGCCCCTCCCCAAATTAGGCATACAGATAGGTAGACACTCCTTTTACGTAGATTGGACCCTAAAAGTTAGTCAGACAAGTGGACAGACTCTCCCTATAAAGTAAGTTAAGTCCCCCTTCAGTAAAGGACTCACTTAGTGGGTAAGTATATAGGGTCCCCCAATAGGTAGCTATATAGTGCTGCCGATAGGTAGCTGAAGGGAACCCTATATTGAAGGGGGACTTTACTACTTAATAGAAAGAGTCTGCCTATCTAATTTTTAGGGTTTAACCTATCTAAAAGGAGCATAGATAACTTGGTATATAGGTTCTTCTCAGTAGGTAGGTATATAAGGCTCCCCCAAAAAGTAGGTACATATGCCCCCCCACTAGGTGTGTATAAATGCCCCCCTAATACGTAGGTACATAGGGCAACATGTATGTATGGGGCTGCACCAGTATTCTGGTGTCCTTTTGGCCCAAAAACTGCCCCAGCCCTGTTCTCTAGATGTATGAGCAGGCACACTGCAAAATTAGGTGCAATATGCAGCTCTTGTAGCACTTTGTAATGCACCTAAGATGTGGGGGCATTCTGGGGGTGTGTCTGACCACAACCGTATGACTCTACACATTTATGACTGAAGGACGACACAACTAGGCGCATTACTGCTTGAACAGACAAACCAAGGTAAAAGTGATTTATGGCCCCACAGTAGTTAGGTAGGTGTATATAGGGCTCCACAGTAGGTAGGTTGGTGTATATAGGGCCCCCAGTAGTTAGGTATGTATATGTAGGGCTCCCAGTAGTTAGGTAGGTGTATATAGGGCCCCCAGTAGGTAAGATGGTGTATATAGGCCCCCCATTAGTTAGGTAGGTGTATTTAGGGCCCCACAGTAGTTAGTTAGTTCTATGATGCAGTTGTATGAGGAATTGTTTTATGCGGCAGAAATTGTATGTTTTCAGTGAGTAGTTTGTGTTTACATATAAATTACAGCAGAATTTTTTAAAAATAAATGTTTGCAGCATGAACATAAAAGTGTAACAGTCAGTGTGGAGCATTGGTGGTAAAATCACCTATTCGGCGGTGTGGCAGTTTTTTGACAAGACACCGGAGGAGGCGAACATGGCTTTAGGTAGAATCTGTGGGCAGAAAGTAAAGTGTGACCAGGGACCTAACGTTGGCACCACAGCCCTGCATCAACATGCGGCGTCACCATACAGTGGCCTGGGAGAAACGTGTCTCAGATGTGGTGGTCCATCCTGTCGCAGCAACAGCAGCAGCACCCAGTGGCACACCTCCCATTTCAGGCAGTCAAAGCTTCATCACCTCTGACGAAGACAACTCCCAGTCTTTTACATCATCTACCGGTCCAGATACTCCTGCTCCTTACAGCAGTAGTTCACCAAGACGATTGCCAAGAGACAGCAGTATGCATCTAGACATCCCTAAGTGCAGAAGTTGACCGTCTCCTGTCCAAGTTGGTGGTACTGCAGTCCCTCCCTTTTCAGGTGGTGGACTCTGCACCATTCAGAGAACTGGCCAGGAAACTTTGCAAGCACTTTAGACATTCCTACACCACCAAGCACAGTGTCATTGAGCTAAACAGAACAGAGAAACTATAAACAGAGAAAAACAGAAATTTATGAACAGGGAGAAATTGATTAACAGAGAGAAATATATGAACAGGGATAAACTGATGAACAGGGAGAAATTGATGAACAGAGAAAGGGCATTAACAATTTTTTGATGATCCAAGTGGACAGGAGTACTCCCCTGTGACACCTGCCGTTTGCTCAGGCCCTTTGAGGAGGCCATATTATTTGTCAGTCACCAGGACTACGGGATGCATAACGTCTTTCCACTGCTTCATGTCTTGGAAGAGATGCTGCAAAATCTGTCTGGTCAGGGGACTGGAGACATGCCGACTACATCTTTTTTTTTTTTTAAATCAGATAATTTTTATTAAACAATTAATGCAGATACAGAATAGAACGTCTCTTACCATTATTTTTTACATCAGGATACATACATATACAATCATTTTGCTTTTTAGATAAAAAACACTAGGAGTATATGAATATGTCCATACCATATATCTTGATAAGTGCTTTCAGCAGTATTAGCATACAACCATAAACAAACCCCAACCATCCCACCCATACCCACCAAACCAAGAGCAGTACCCATGATTTTTTTTTAGCAACTTTTAATCAAGGACAGAAGTCACTTTGCCAAGAGTGTCTACTCCTTTTGTTCAACTAACAGTAATAGGAATGGACAATGCTCCCATTCCTTGCGCCAATCCTGAATTATGTAGCAGTAAGGAACGAGAAGGCAAACCTGGGGAATTGAGCCAAGGGCTCCATATACCTTCATATTTGCTCAGAGCATTTTTTTTTTAAGTATACGCCCCTCTCCAATCTGATGACATTGTTTAATTTGTTTATGTACTCGGTTATGGTTGGTGGAGAAGACTGAATCCATCTAAAGGCAATTAACTTTCTGGCCATATATAACATTCGGGAAATGCTAATTCTTTGTTCCACATCAAATACTATATCTTCTATATAGCCAAGTACACAGTGCAGTGGGTCTAGAGGGATATCAATTTTATGAACTTTGCTAATTAACTGGATAACCTCTTTCCAGAAGTTGCCCAATTCCCTGCACTCCCATATCATGTGCAAAAGCTGGGCCTCTTCCATTTCACATCGTGGGCAACTGGAGTCTGACCTAATACCCCATTTGAATAGCTGGAAAGGAGTTTTATAAGCTCTATGCAACAACATAAGCTGTGAATATCTTTTTGCCTCACTTAATGACACCAATCTCGCAAGGCTCAAAACACTATCCCATTGTTCTGTACTAATGGGGCCAACGTCCGTCTCCCATTTCACTTTAATCGGAAGCTGTTGATTATAAATATACTCCTCCGCCAAGTAACTATATGCTTTCGAAATTAATCCCTTCGTGGACTGTGCTCCACAAACTAAATTTATTAGGGGAGCAGATTTAATGGACAGATCCACTTGTGAAGCTTGACCTGGGCTGGGTCATCATCGGCAATGTCTGCCTAGGAAATGTTCACAAACCAACCAACGTGAACTCGCTTTTTACCAATTTATTGAAGAATGGGCGTCCATCCCTTTTCCAACCCTGTCCTAACAAATTCCTCATCAAAGAGAAGCTTACAGAAACTGAGTAGCTTTCCTACCACGATGACCGAGATCATTTAGGGTGCACAGTCTTTCAGAGTTCAAAGGAAGATCATAAGATAGCCCCTTCTATTGAAGATGAAGCTTTCTTGAAGATAATGGAAAAAGGATTCTTCAAGGATCAACAGAATAACTGGGTAGCACCACTTCCCTTCAAAACTCAGAGATGTCGCCTTCCCAACAACAGGGATCAAGCACTGCAACGCTTCTATTCACTAAAGCGCAACTTCCAAAGACGACCAGACATGAAGGAACATTTCTTCTCATTTATGAACAAGATACTTGCGAATGGTCATGCAGAAGTAGCCCCACCTCTAGAAGAAGATGAAGAACACTGGTACCTACCAATTTTCGGTGTCTATCACCCTAAGAAACCAGGACAAATCCGAGTAGTATTCGACTCCAGATCACAGTGTAAAGGTGTGTCCCTTAACGATGTTCTTCTGACAGGGCCAGACCTCAACAACACACTCCTCGGTGTCCTCATCAGATTCCGCAAAGAACCCATCGCTGTTGTTGCCGATATACAACAAATGTTTCATTGTTTCCATGTTAAGGAAGAACATAGGAACTTCTTGAGGTTCTTCTGGTTCGAAGATAATGACCCTATCAAAGACATCACAGAATACCGCATGAAAGTACATGTTTTTGGCAACAGCCCATCTCCTTCAGTTGCTATCTATGGACTCAGACTATCTGCTCAAGAAGGTGAGAAAGAATACGGTCAAGATGTCAGACAGTTTGTTGAGAGAGACTTCTATGTAGATGATGGCCTAAAGTCACTTCCTTCACCAGAGGCTGCAATCAGTCTACTCAAAAGAACCCAAACCATGCTCGCCTGTTCGAACCTCAGACTGCATAAGATAGCGTCAAACAGCAAAGTTGTCATGAAGGCCTTCCCCACTCAAGATCATGCTATAGATTTGAAAGATTTGGACTTTGCGACAGACTCAATACCTAGACTAGAGCTTTGTGCTGCTGTTCTAGCAGTAGAGCTGGCTGAGCTGATTACATCAGAAATAGATGTGGAACTTGACAATACAGTGTTCCATACAGACAGCAAAGTAGTGCTTGGCTACATTTACAATGAGGCCAGAAGATTTTATGTCTATGTAAACAACAGGGTCCAAAGAATCAGAAGGTCCACAAAACCTACTCAGTGGTGCTATGTGCCGACTGATCACAACCCAGCAGACCACGCCACTAGAGCTGTACCAGCATCTCGCCTTAAAGATACTACCTGGCTCACTGGATCTACATTTCTGTACAAACCCGTACCTGACAATTTAGAGAAAGACACATATGAACTATTAGAGCCAGAATCTGATGCAAAGATCCGGCCGCAGGTCTCTATACTTGCCACAACAGTTTCCAACAAACAGCTTGGTTCGGAACGTTTTCACAAGTTTTCCACTTGGAAGTCTTTAAACCGAGCTATAGCTTGCTTGATTCACATAGCTAAAGGTTTCAAAACCGGACCAACGCGATCAGAACATTGTAAAGGTTGGCACTACTGTCATAAAGCCTATACGGTGGATGAGCTTACGCAAGCTAGAGATATTATTCTCCATTGTGTTCAACAAGAGGCCTATGCGCAAGAACTTAGATGTCTCCAAAAGAAAAGAGTTATTGCCAAAGACAGTTCCTTAAAGAGACTCGACCCATTTATAGATGCAAATGGACTGTTGAGGGTTGGGGGACGTATCTCCAATTCGAAACTCGGTACAAATGAATGCAATCCGATAATACTCCCAAATAACCATATCGCATCTTTGCTCGTACAGCACTGTCATGAACAGACTAAGCACCAAGGACGTTTGTTCACTGAAGGAGCCTTGCGTTCTGCAGGATTCTGGGTAGTGGGAGCAAAAAGGCTTGTAAGTCGTTTGATTTTTGAATGTATCACTTGCCGAAAGCTCCGTGGTATGTTCCAGTCACAAAAAATGGCTAATCTTCCGGCAGACCGACTTAGCATGGAACCTCCCTTTACAAATGTTGGTCTTGATGTGTTTGGCCCTTGGTCTGTCACCACGCGGCACACTAGAGGAGGCCATGCTAACAGTAAACGCTGGGCAGTCATATTTACTTGCATGAGTGTTAGGGCGGTGCATATAGAAGTTATTGAGTCTATGGACACATCCAGCTTCATAAATGCTCTCAGACGTTTTATTTCTATTAGAGGCCCAGTCAAATGCATCCGCTCTGACAGAGGTACTAATTTTGTGGGAGCCTGCAAAGAGCTGAAAATCTCTTCAAACATAGACAGTGACCACGTAGAGAAATATCTTGCTGATCAAGGTTGTACATAGATGTTCAACCCTCCACATTCTTCTCATATGGGAGGTTCTTGGGAGCGTATGATTGGAATGGCCCGCAGAATCCTTGACTCAATATTTCTACAACTGGGAACATCAAAGCTCACCCATGAGACACTCACAACCTTCATGGCTGAAGTCGCAGCTATCATCAACGCTAGACCTTTGACCTTAATACCCACTGATCCAGAGGATCCTCTCATTGTCTCCTTCTACTCTTCTCACCCAAAAAGTTAATCCAGCTACAGCTCCTCTTGGTGAGTTTACTGTCAAAGACTTATACAAGAGCCATTGGAGAAGGGTACAAATCCTGGCGGATACCTTCTGGGACAAATGGAGAAGACAATACCTCTCTACTTTACAGACAAGGAACAAATGTCAGACCAGTAAACCTAATTTGAAGCCAGGAGATGTTGTTCTTGTAAAGGACTCTCAATCGAAGAGAAATGAATGGCCTCTAGGACTGATAACCAAAGTGTTTCCTAGCGAAGATGCCAAAGTCAGGAAAGTGGAGGTCAGAGTTTGTAGGAAAAATTAACCTAAACCTTTCCTCAGACCTGTTACCGAACTGATTGTGTTGTTTTCTTCTGATGTGTTTTAATGTGGCACCCTCGGGTACCAGACGGGGAGTGTCACGCCTCCACTATACGCTCAGGCTATATATATATGCATCTTATGTTTTTTGTATTCGTACACTGTAGTTCTGTTTGTTACGATAGCTCCATCTAGTGGATGTTGTATACATTGCTAGTTAACATTAATGCTAGAAATGAACCTATAAGCCTGCCATAGCCATACCATGTGATTTGCTGATGTCATAGTCCCCTTCACCAGCAGCCATTTTCTCTCTAAGACACATGTAGTGAAGACATGACCATTGTTCTCTCCCATCTAGATCTACAGCTTGCATCGCCGGTAAGGTTAAACTACCCTTCCGGGGCTGTAGATTGTACAGCATTGTATTCTATGTTAATAGCTGTTGCTTACAGTTAGTTGTTATGCCTATTGCCCGTCGCAGACAGCATCCTCCATTTCTGTGTGTCTGCGCCCCCCTCTTTAGTAATGTATTTCATTCACATGTATGTATGTTTGCATCGCTTGTACATATTATCGTGTTATGTATCCTGTACATCACAGTAAGTCTATGTTTTGTATGTTCCACAGTTTTACACTATCCTATGCAATAAAAGTTGAAACCGGATATCTCTCCAAGTCAATGAGTTGCTGGGAAAGAGTTTAGCTGCCTGTCAACTTATGCTCCATACACATAGGGAGGACAGGACACATAGGGTTGACAAGTTAATCCACACACACACACACCTCTCATGAAAGCCAATGTTCTCAGGTACATCAGACCCCGCGCTCCTGAGAGCTGACAGTCTATGTATAGAGAACGTAGTGCTCCTGAGAATGAGGGTCTAATGCACAGAAGACACAAGGCTCCTGAGAGAGAAGGTCTAATGTGCAGCAGACCCCGGCGCTCCGGAGAGCCTCGGATTATTGCACAGAAGGAGACACTCATAATCCTTACAAACCGCACTCACACCTACAGCAAACACCTTCTCCTAAGTGGACAGTGTAGTGCATAGAGTGCATACAGTGTTAGATGTCAGGGATAATGGGGATGCAGTGTGGGATAGAGTGTATGTGTGGAGAAGAGTGTGCAGTGTAATATTTGGGGGTGCAGTGTGTAATGCTGTAATGTTGGGGGGGAGGTGTAATGTAATGCAGTGTGTGATGTAATTAAGTGGAATAGTGATGAGGGGCAACTAAAGTGAAATGTGCTGCATTGTGTGACACTATAGTCTTGGTGATATGGGGCGGGGGGACTATAGTGTGTGTGGGGCTGGAGGGCTTTGTGTGTCAGGGTTGCTTTGTGGTGTCAGTACAGCCCTGTACAGCCTGACAGTCTAATGCATAGAGCAGCCAGGTCTTATGTGACAGGGCTTTTTTTCTTTGTGGTACCAGCCCGGCCCTGGAGCTGGCGACTTAGACTAGTGAACCACTAGAGCACCATAGAACTCCTATTAATGGGCCGGGTGTACAGGAGACGCTTCATTCATATCTTCTTACACACGTCCCTCTACCTCATTCACACAGCACATACCTCATACACACTCCTCCTGAATCCGAGATGTGATGGGGAAAGCTAAAAGCTTAACATCCAGACGGCAATCTGGACACCCCATCCTCTGCATCACACATTGTGCCATCGAGGCAAGCCCAAAATTAGAAGAGGCAAAAAAGATAGACTCCAGGGTGCAGATGTCAGGGATCAGCTTCAGCTACACAATGTGTGGACAATGCCTGGGGTCTTGTCCTCTTCACTCGAAAGGGAGACAAAAAGGTTCAGGATTAGAACTTTGGAACATTCTACAACAATTGTGTCATTAGACCCTATGGAAAATCAGTGTCGTCATTCAGATCTTACTCCAGGATTTCAGTCGTGTGCTATAAGCGCCTACACAAGATATCAATTCTTTGACGCGTTTTACACGCCGACAATACAGAGAGTATAGGAGGCAGAAATCTCCCGGGAGAGTCAGCGCCCGTTCCTCCATGAAATTCTCTGCTTGCAAGCGCCGAATTCAACAAGGAAATTTTTTTGTCTCTGACATGATCAGCAGCAAAAACCTGTCATGTGAACTTTTCCTAAATGTTGCATTTCTGATACCCCCCCCACACTCCTGCTCCAGGATGTGTGAACCCGGAGCCACAGACCTGGAATTGTCCTCTTAAACTCAGGTGACACAAGATGGCTCAGATAGTACATTCTACACCCCACGTGGTGTCTGTGATGTTATGTGCCCTGTGATGTCGTCAGAACTGACACTGCTGGTTTATGTATCAAGTTTACAATACTAAGGGCCGCAAATATGGAAACTGTCTGGGTCTAAGACTTTCTATGTTGCCCATAGCAACCAATCGGAGCACCCCTTTCATTTCGTATAGAGCTCTGAAAAAATTAAAGGGGAGTTCTGATTGAAAATGAAAAAAGGGGGCTCTGATTGGTTGCTATGGGCAACAAATTCTTACACCTAGACAGCTTTCATACTTGTCCCCCCACAAATGAATTAATTACAAAAATGGAGGCTAATTGGAATTTATGAATATTGTTTTTATCTAGTAACAAAAATTCTATTTTTAGCATCTACATTTACCATTAGAAATGACATTTAAATAGCTTTACCATAGTTACAGCTCATTACACCTGAATGGGATGAAGCTGTAGTGATCTGTAATACCAGACACTGGTGCTACCAATAATACAGAGATATATCTGGTAAATGATGAAGGGGGCGCCGCTCTCATCCCTCCAAATCACTGGTTCTAGCCATACATATTAGATCATCCAGTCCCACTGAAATAAACAAGCTCAAACAGCCTTCATGTAATGTGTATGGTGACATTAGGACCCCAGTGATATTATATAGTAAAGGTCAGGATGATGTCAGTAATAAATGAATCCCCTTCTTACAATATCATCCTGACAATCACAGAAAGGAACAAGTCACACAAGGGTTTTCCCTAAGATTTTGGGGGTGTTGTGCAGTTCTGACCTCTATCCCTCCAGCTACATGATGTGTAGGAGCTACATACCTGGACTTGTCCTCTACATGCTGAAGTGATACAAGATGGCTCAGGTGGAGGACTTTAGTACATACCACACCCATTGTGACATCATGTGGTGTCTGTGATGTCATGTGCCTTGTGATGTCATCAGAGCTGCCCCTGCTGTTGTTTATGTATAAAGTTTACTACATTAAGTGAAATATAAAATGGTGGCTAATTGGAATTTGTGATTATTTTTCTTATTTATTAACACAAATTATGTTTTTAGACTCTACATTTACCCTTAGAGATGACATTTAAATAGTTTTATCCAGGTTTTGCCATAGTTACAGCTCATTACACCTGAATGGGATGAAGCTATAATGATCTGTAATACCAGACACTGGCGCTACCAATAATACAGAGCTGTATCTGATAAATGATGAAGGGGGCGCCGCTCTCGCCCCTCCAAATCACTGGTTCTAGCCATACATATTAGATCATCCAGTCCCACTGAAATAAACATAAATGTGTATGGTGACATTAGGACCCCAGTGATTTTACACAGTAAAGATCAGGATGATCTCAGTAATAAATGAATCCCCTTCTTACAGTATCATCCTGACAATCACAGAAGGAACAAGTCACACAAGGGTTTTCCCTAAGATTTTGGGGGTGTTGTGCAGTTCTGACCTCTATCCCTCCAGCTACATGATGTGTAGGAGCTACATACCTGGACTTGTCCTCTACATGCTGAAGTGATACAAGATGGCTCAGGTGGAGGACTTTAGTACATACTACACCCATTGTGACATCATGTGGTGTCTGTGATGTCATGTGCCTTGTGATGTCATCAGAGCTGCCCCTGCTGTTGTGTATGTATAAAGTTTACTACATGAAGTAACTGGCTCACTGATAGAAAACAAAGGGTGGTAATTAACGGTACATACTCAGACTGGATCGCTGTTACTAGTGGGGTACCACAAGGGTCAGTATTGGGCCCTATCCTCTTTAACATTTTCACTAATGATCTTACACAGGGATTACACAGTAGAATATCGATCTTTGCAGACGATACTAAGCTCTGTAAAGTAATCAACACGATAGAGGATAATATGTTATTACAAAGGGATCTTGATAAGTTGGAGGCCTGGGCAGGGAAATGGCAGATGAGGTTTAACACTGATAAATGCAAGGTTATGCACATGGGGAAGAGAAATCCATTACATGACTACATGTTAAATGGAAAAACACTGGGTAAAAGTGACATGGAGAAGGACTTGGGAATCCTGGTGGACAGTAAAATTAATTGTAGCAGCAGTTTCAGGCAGCAGCACCAAAGCAAATGGATCATGGGGGGGTTTAAAAGGGGATAATGCACTGATGAGAACATTATTCCCCATTATAAAGTCATGGTTAGACCACACAGAATATTGTGTAATTTTTGGGCACCAGTGCACAGGAAAGACTTTAGAGCTTAAAAAAGGTACAAAGGCGGGCAACAAAAAAAAAAAGGACTGGGTGGACTACAGTAACAGAAAGATGGCAAGATTAGGGTTATTTATTTAGGAAAAGAAGGCTTGGGGGGGACATAAAAAATAGTTTAAATAATCAAAGGTCAATATAGAGATTCTCCCAAGATTTATTTTCAAAAGGGGCTTATCTGAAAAAAGGGGGGGCACCCTTTTAAACGTCTTGAGGCGAAATTTTTCTACATAAACTAGAAAGGGGATTCTTTACTGTAAGAGCGGGGGGTAGGAAATTCTCTCCCAGAGGGATTGTCATGGTGAATTCAAAAAACCGAGTTAAAAAAAGGGTTTGGATGCATTTTGGAGGTAATATAAAAGTTACAGTGATAGGATTCAGGAGAGGGGTCATTGATCAGGGATTTTTTGATTGCCAGTTTGGGGATCGGAGGAATTTTTCCCAAAAAATGAGGAAAATTTGGCTTCAAATCTTTGGGGGGTTTTCCCTTCCTCTGATCAAACCCTTAGAAACGGGCTGAACTAGAGGACGACTTGATTTTTTTTTCCTTACAAACTTAAAAATATAAAAAACTATAAGTGAATTATAAAATGGGGCTAATTGGAATTTGTGATTATTTTATTATTTATTAACACAAATTATGTTTTTGGGAATCTACTTTACCTTGAGATAAACCTTTAAATGTTTTACCCGGTTATCCACAGTTCCAGCTATTACCTAAGGGGAAAAAGCTTGTGATCTGAAATTTACCAACACTGGCGCTCCCAATAAAAGAGTGTGTCGGTAAATGATGAAGGGGGCCCCTTCCCCCCCTCCAAACCGCGTTTGGTGGAGAAAGTTTGGTTTGACAAACAAAAGTGTCCCCCTGGTTCCCCCAAAGTTGACAAGTTCTAACACCCTTATGTGATGTGTTGGGGACATTGGGGGGACTCCAGTGATACTTATGGACATGTCATTAAAAAAAATGATTCCCCTTCTTACAATACACCTGACAATCACAAAAGGAAAAAAGTCACACAAAGGGTTTTCCCCAAGATTTTGTGTTTGCGATCTGATTCTATCCCTCCGCTCATTAAACCTGTATTTTGAAACCTGAAACTTGTTTCACACGGACTCCATGAAAAAAAATGACAAGGGAGGGGTAGATGCACACAGTACAAGTTAGGGAACTTGCTAATTTAAAAAAAACAAAATTTTTTCATATAAAAAAAATACGTTTCGACAAAAGCGTCTTCATAGGTTTTTTTCCCCCAGATATTCACATAATGTATTTAAATTTTTTCTACCTAAGGGGCGGGGTTTAAAAAAGTATTTAAAAAATTAACCTTTAACCCCATATCATCCCAAAAAAAATTTTAAATTTTTTAAAACAAGAACAAATAAAACCTTTCTAACAGACTTTTTTTTAAAAAAAAAGTTTTATAAAACTACATATTGACTAAATATATTTTAATATATATATTATTTATTTTTTTATATATTTTATATATATATTTTTTAATATATTTTTTTATATATATAAAATCCCCGGGCCACTTTATTGGGTCCACCCTTTGCTAGTAACGGGTTTTGGAAACCTTTCCCTCAATTTTTTCGGGGCATAGAAAAAACAAGGGGGTTTGAAAATCGTGCTAAATTGGGGTCCCAAAAGGGCCCCAAAAGGGAGTCCCCAAAAAAATATTCCCCCAAACATGACCCACCACCACCACCCTTTAAAACCGTTTGTTTTAACAAGGTAGGGGGGATCCATGCTTTCATGTTGTTGACCCCAAAAATTTGGGACCTCCCTTCCGGAATGTCGCAGCAGAAATCGGGGGATTTCTCGACCAGGAAATTTTTTTTCCAATTTTTACTGTCCAAATTTCGATGGGGCTTGGGAAAAATTGGGGCCCCTCATTTTCCCGGGTTCTTAGCTGAAAGGAGGGGCCCACCCGGTGGGGTCTTCTGCGCTGTACCCCATCTCCCTAAAAGTTCGCCTTTCCTTTGTGCGTTCAAGATGCTCTTTTGGCCTCCCTTTGGGTTTTGAAAAGGGGTGGCTTTTTAAAGTATTTTGGGCCTTTTTCTATCACCCTCAAACCAGTCTGCCCATTCCCCTTTGGGGACCTCTGGCATCAAAAAGAAATTTCCCGCCCACGGGGGGATGCCGCTAAATGGTTTGTTTTTTTTTTTTTTCGGCCCCTTTCTCTGAAAACCCCTAGAGAGGGTTGTGCGTAAAAAAATTCCCGGGAAAGATCAGCAGTTTCTGAAAACTCGGGCCCAAAGCCCTTCTGGCCCCAAAACCCCTTTCCCCACGTTCAAAGGCATTTCAATTTCACCTTTTTTCCCCCCCAAAAATGGATGCTCGGTTTTGAATTTGCAGGGATTGTCTTGACCATGTTACATCCCTTTAAATGCACGGTTCCCGCCATGGGGACTGGCTAAATTAAAAAATTAAAGGTTTAAACCCGACCCGGGGGCCCAGGTGTCCCAAAATTTAAAGTGGCCGGTGGGGGGTATTATATATTTATATATAATTTATATATATATATTATTAATCCCCCTTTTAATCTTTTATTAATTTCCATAGCCTCATTCAGACCGTTTTTTTTTTAACGTTTTCTTTCCTATTGGGTATTTGTTGGCGGGGATATAACTGAAAAACCCCTTTTTCCCTTTCGAAAATTTAAGGGACAGTGTTTATATTCTTTTTGCCCCAAAAGGGGACGGGGCTAAGACTTTTTTTATGGGGGTTTGTTTTTTTTTTTTAGGGAAAATTAAAATTTTATTGTTAAAAACAAAACTTTCAACATGTTTTAAATTTATACTGTAAATTTGATTTCATCCCCAAACATCAGCAAAAAGAAACCCAAAACTCTGAATTGCATAGAAAAAATGAAATAGGTCTTTTTTACGGGGAAAAAGGGGTTAGAAACCTTAATTTTTTCATAGTCTGTTTGTGAAAAGAAAAAAAAATTTTTGGGAAATCCACTATGAAATTTGTACCCTCTTTTTATATTGTTGATTTTGATTTTGATTTTTTTCTCAGTTTTTTCTTGTGGGGCCCACATTTTGGGTTGGGGCCGGGGGGCCCACTCTAAAAGGTAGATGACAAAACTCATTCCACAATCTAGAGGTTTTTCCTTTTGGGACATTTTTTCTTTTGTTTTTTTGGGAAATTTAGAAAGGGATTTCAAATTTTAAAAAACTATTGCCACGATTTACTTATGTTAGGACCCCACTTCCCTTTGGGATTGGGTCCTCTACATGTGAAGTGATAAAGTTTGGCTGGGTTGTAGGACTTTAGTACATACCACCGCCATTGTGACATCATGTGGTGTCTGTGATGTCATGAGCACTGTGATGTCATCAGATCTGCCCTTGCTGTTTTTTTTTTATAACTGTGTTTTTATTGAAATTTTTGTTTTAATAAAAGTACAAAACAGGAATAGAAAAGATGAATTATAAGTCATGCATACTGAAATCCGGGTAATGGGTAACTAAACTCAACTGTAGAGCCAACATTTTCCAGAGATTGAAACCCGGGTTACAGGAAATAAGTATGCTAAACCCCAAGGACTGCCCGGCTAAAAGGAGCAAACCCAAATTTTTGGGGGGATGAAAAAAGAAAAAAAAAAACACGAAAACAAGGGGACAGAAAAAACCCGAACAGGGGCCCCAAAGAGGGGGGGAAAAGGGGGGGAAAAGGGGCGCCGTTTTCAAGCAAAATTTGGGCCCTAGGACTGCAGCTAAAGCCCAATTTTGAGTTTCCAGGGAACCCGGGGACTGCGTTTTTGGGGTCCGGGTTTGTTATAAAAAACAGGAGGTGAGCCGTTTTAACGTTGAAAACCAAAAATTTATGTATAGATGAGGGGGGAGGTCTGTTTCCCAAAAGGGCCCCCAAAATAAAACATTTGGGGCCCCGGCCCCTGAAAGGGAATTTGGGGGAGTTTTTTGGGTTCTTTTTTAAGAAAAGCCTCTGGGTTTGGTTTACATTAAAGAAAAAAAAAGAAAGGATAAATGGGGGACTTTCGACTAAAAAGGGCAGGTGGGAAACCTCGTTTGGCCCGGGGGACCAAAAAAATTTGTTTTCTGGGAAAACCCCAAAAAAATGGGTTTGGGCCCGCCGAAACCCCGCATGCTCCTGAGGGCAGATTTAAATCTGGGGATTTAATTTTCCGGGGGGTTGATCCCAAAGTGCAAAAACATTTTTGTAGGGTTTTTTCTTATAAGTTGTGCAATTTGAAGGGGGGTTAGCCCCCCTATGCCAAAAAAACCTGCCGGGTTAGGATATGGAAGTTGAGCCCCAAAAAGGTCCCAATTATCTTTGGGGGAAAAAATAAAAGCCTCAAAATTCTGGGGGGGAATCATAAAGAAGGGCGAAAAATCTGTTGAAAATCATTTCCATTGGATGAATCCCCCACTTGCAAAACCTTTTAAAAAAGGGAGGGGGGTCGAAAATGGGGAAAAACACCCGTAAGAACCCTGAATGAGATGCTTTTTTTTGGAGGTAAAAAAAATGTCTCTGAGGTGGAATTTTCAAAATGTATCAGACAGTTCCGAAAAAATGGGTTTGAGTTCCCTGGTGCGGAAGGGGGGCCAATTTTCTACAAACAAGGGGGGGTGTAAAAAAAAAGGGGGACATCGGGGAACCCTTGGGGGCCCAAGGGGGAAATTGGGGGCTGACAATTTCAGATGGGCCTTGGAAAAAGCCATTGGGCTAGAAAGGTCCCAAAGTAGGGGGATACCCTTGGTATCCCAAAGGAACATGTTGCGGGGGAAAGGGAAAGGGCCAACCACAGTTTTTCAATTTCCCCCAACTTGGAAAAAAGCCAAAAAAGTGCCCAAGCTGGATAATGCCAAAGTGGTGCGGGCCCAAAATAATACTTCGGATTTTTAGGGGCAGCCAGCCCAAACCCCTTTTCTCGGGCCCGTCATCAGCACGTCTTTAAAAAATCCGGTGAGGGACCATGAGCCCAAATAGTTTTTAAATATTGCCGTTTGCGGAGATTCAGGGCCCTTTTAAAGGGGGAAACCGGGGACGGGGGGTTTTAAAAGGTAAAATTTTTTTTTGGGGCCCAAGTTTGACTTTAAAAACCTTTGGGCTGGGGACCCGGGGCAGGGGACTGTGTCATGAGTGCCTTTTAGAAAAAAAGGGGTAGGGGATGTCTTAAAAAAAGGGGCAAAAAAATTTGAGCCCGATTTTGGGTTTTTTTTGTCAGGTCGGGTTTGGACTTTAAAAAATACCCTTGCTTTTTTTATGTTCAATTTGGGAAAAACCACTAATTTTGTACCTGGGAAATGATGAAAGGGGCGTTTGTTTTAACCCCCGGGATCGGAGAGGGGAAGGTTGGGGGAAACCCAATACCAGGCCCCCAATGCCATAAATTTAAAATTTAACCAATTAAAAAAACTGGTCTAAAAATAAAATTATAAGTCCCAATACCATAAAAAACATTACCAAATTTTGGAAAGTTTAAGGGATTTTTCCCCAAAAATTTTCCAATAAAAAAGATTTTTTTTTTTAAAAAATATACATTAAAAATTTGCAAAAAAATTTAATTCGGGCTTTAAACAACGGGAAAATAACTTAAAAACATTTAAAAAAACACAAAAAACCCCCCCAATACAAATTTTGGGTTTGACACCCCCCTTTAAACCCAAATTTTAAAAAAAACGAAAATTTTGGAAAGACAAATAAATATACACAAAAACAGATCAAGAAATCAAAAATGCAAAAATAAAACCAAAAAACCAAAAAAATTTTTGAAAAAAAAACAAAAAACCCAATTTATTTTAATTCATTACCAAATTTGGTGGAATGTCACCAAGGAGGGTAAAAAGCCCGAGGCCGTTTCACTGAAAGTTTTCTAAAAGAGGTAAATGCGATGTTGGGGGAAGGGGGGGGTTTAACCCCATAAAACACCCCCCCAATCCCAAAAAGGGCCGTTTGTGTTTTTAGGGTCATGGTGTTCTTAGTGATTTTAAAAGGGGTGTGACAAAGTGACAACGGTAGTTGCCTGTTTTTTCCCACTAAGTGGGGGCCTTCCTGGTTAGGTTTGGCCACAAGAGCCTGGGCTTGGTGGGGGGGGGCCAATTATTAAACTGTCAGCAACACTAGGGTTTCTGGGCAGCTGTTTATAGCTGGCTGATTTCCAGCCGTTATGGGGGTTGGGTTCCCGGAAAAAAGCGGAGATGGGTGGGTGGCTGTTCCCGGGCCCTCCCCCGGTTCCAGGTTCCATGGGTTTTTTTTTTTTTGCCAGGGCTTGGGTTTGGCCCATAAAAAAATTTTGTCTTTGCAGGTGAAACCGGGGGGGGGTGGTTGTGCCAGAACCTGGAGCAGGGACTGGAGTGGAGGGGCAGAGGCTCTGGCCCCCAGAGGCTTGGAAGAAGCCGGGACCCGCGGGGATGGGAACAAAAGGGGTTTGGGTGAGACTGGGGGCCCCTAGGTTCCTGTTCACATGTGAGAGAGGGATCCGTCCCAATGTGTGTTAGGGGCCCAGAGGGCCGGGTTTATTTTTTTTGTTTTTTTTTTTTTCCCTGCTTGTACTGTCTGTGCCCAAAAAAGTGCTGGGCCAATTTTAAAAGGGAAAAAGCCCCGGAAAAGTCAGAGTGCCAATGTCCTTCCCAAGGACGGCGACCTGCGAGCTGAGACCCCCGGGCCCGGGCCCAAGATGGCGGCCGAAGGCATGTGAGGCTTTAAAAGGGTTTGCCCGGTTTCAGTACTGTGGGACTAAAATATAGAATCCTGCCCCTCCCTTTCTCCTTCCTTGTTGGGTGCTGCTCTCCCTGATCTTTTGTTTTCTTCTGTCTTCAGGGAATGGACCCCGACTGAGGCCTAATTGGCTGGGGCAGTCACAGGTCTGCTTGGATGAACGCTCTGAATGTTGATGTAGCAGAGGTACGGGACCACCGCGCCGCGGATTCGGGGACGTTTTATTGTGTACATTAAAGTGCTTGTAAATTTCTAAATTTTGGGTTTTTTTGGAAAGTGAATTTGAAGAGTAAATTCATTCAAAAAATCTCCCGTGTAAAACATAGCCTTATACGCCCTCCCAACCCCCGCTGCTGGCGTTCTGGAGTCCCTAGATTGCCCCCTTTCTTTTCCAGTTTCGCCCCTCCCCAATGATATATCAGCCTAATTTACAAGGGGAAAATACAGTCCCCAGCACTGCTGCAGAACGGATCTGGTTTGTAAAGACTCAGTGTTTCTCCCTTTTAATGAACCCCAGCGTCAGTGTCTCCAGTGTCGGGAAGCGGGGAACCCCCTGTATATATAGCGCTATTGGTGCTGTTTATGCCCCCCTCCCCCTCTATATGGAGAGCCGACTTTTACCGACAGCCTCTGACTCCTGGGCGGCGGTCATGGGACCCTGGGGCCAGTATCAGACCCTGCCAGCGTGACTTAGGGGGGTTGTATTTCCCCTATATTTTCCTGTAACTGAGGTAATATATCAGGAGAAATCAGAAAAAAAAAATAACTTCTGTAAAAGTTCTTCATCTGACAGGGGGACAAATTGTAAAAAAAAAAATAAAATAAAACAAAAAAAAAATAAAATAAAAGAAAAAAAAAAAATTTTAAAGCCCAAACCGTTACTTTAGCCTCCCCCGGGCCCACTCAAAAATGTTATATAAATATATTTAAACATCCAGGATGGAAAAGTGACTCAATTACAAAACTGTAAAAATAAAAAATAACACATTGTGAAAAACACTTTTATTTTTTTTTTATTTAATATTTTCCCTCGAGGAAGTGATGCCATTCCTTGAAAGCCCATTTATTGCCAACATTTCTCGGTTCCCAACATATAATTCCTCGGCAGAGTTAATTTACAGGAAAAGAAGGCAACGGCCGAAGATTAGTCAAAGGGGGTCGATCCTGAGTAGCATTGCCCCGCCCCCAAACTCCGAAGCTTATTCAAAGAGAAGGGGTTTTGGAGATTGTCTTTAACCTACACGGGGCTGGGGCAAAAACTGCTTGAGTTTTTGAAGTCTTAAGGCCTCCCCGGGTTTCCGTTATAAATTAACCCCCTTTTAGTCATATCAGTTAATGCCGGGGCGAGAAAAGAAAAATTACGAATTAAAATTTTGATAATTGGCAAAACCCAAGAAACCCTTAAGGCTTTCAGGGATCGGGGAACCCAATCGAGAATAGCTTGAATTTTTCCCCGGGGTCCATACGGAATAGTTCAGGTCAAAATATTCCCAGGAAAAAGGGACCTCCTGAACCCCGAAAACACATTTTTCAAGTTTTGCAAACAAAGATTTCCTCAGAATCTGCAAAAATTGCCCTACGTGTTTATCGTGAGAAACCAATCCTGCGAATAAATTAAGATATCATCTAGATAAAACAACCCTTTTCAGTGACCAAATGAGATCTTGGAAAAAATCATCTACAAGTTCTGGAAGACCGGGGAGCGTTACACAAACCCCAAAAGGGGATAACAAGGTATTCAAAAGACCCTGGTTATTAAATTGAGTCTTCCTTTATCTCCCCCCTTTATCCGAATAAGGTTTTAAGCCCCCCGAGATCCAGTTTGGAAACCACTTTGTCACTGTTTTGAGAAAAAGGTCGGAAACAAAAAATAAGGGGTTCTTAAAAGTTACCCTTTTTGGTTCCCCGGGAATCAATGCAAGGGCGGAGACTCCCCCTTTTTTTTTTGACAAAAAAAAAACCCGCACCATAGGGCCAGAAAAGGGCCCGGGTATGACCCCTTTTGTAAGGTATGGTTCATGGAAGTTTCCAGACCAGAAGTTGTATATCCTGCCCTTAGGAAATTTCACCCCCGGGAATAATTCAATGGCACAATGTAGGACCTATGGGGGGGAATCTCTCAGATTGGTCTTAGAAAAAAACCTCTGCCAGGTTCGAAAAAAGCAGGGTTGCTCAATCTCCACATTACCCCGGATGATTGGAAGACATTGTTAAAGCATTGTTACCCCACCCAATCAATTTTTCCCAAATTCCCGTCAAACAAGGGTTGTGCTTCTGAAGCCAGGGGAACCCTAACATACGTCAGGGGTAAGCCCTCCATATAAAAGGCACATCTTCAGTGTGCATAGATCCCCCCAGATCTCAAGCTAGGGGTGCAATGTTGGACTTGCCCTTTACCCAAAGGGGGAGAATCTATCGCCACTCCCGCAAGGAATCAGATAGAGGCCCCCAGGGAAGGCCCAGACGCTTAATGAAGATGCGTCCACAAAAATTTGGGAAAATGATCCCGAAACCAAAAGGTACTCCCTTTAACCAGACCTGGAAAGATAAGAAATCTTAACGGAAGAAAAGCTGTTTTACACCATGGGGAAAACCTGTTCCCCAGGTGACCCTCCCCTGAGTCACCTGGCGTGGTTTTCCGGCCCGGGGCCCCCCTTTTGGGGGCCCTTATGGATGCGATGTGGGTCCTGTGGTCAATGACTGGGGCCCTAGACGGGCTCATAGTTGTGGTTGGGGGGGGTATCTAATTAGCGGTTTGGGAGGTACAGAAGAGGCAGTGGAGTAGCGGGTAAAGTCTTTCCCAGTGTCTCTCCTAACCCTCTATTTTGGTGCAGCCAAAGTCATGCCCCATCAAATGTGCCAGGGGGTTTGGTAAGCCCCCAAAATGTCTTTTCTGGTCGCTACCCCAATTTGAATTGGGGCCCTGTTTGATGGTGAGGTGCATTTCGCCACAGCCTCCCCATCGGGACGTCAAAGGAACCCCAAGGTGTAGAGAAAACGGTCCAAGAAGGACAACTCGGGGAAGTCAGAGGGTGTGAGAAAACCCATTCTGGGGGGAAACCCCTTGGAATAGGGACAAAAATTTCCCACCCTTTGCTCCTCATTACCTGAGGTACGGGGGGCGGAGCCCGGAAGTACAGACAGCATCCCCCCTTTAACACTAAAAAGGCCTTTCTGTCCCTGAGAACCCTGGGTAACTAAATAGGGGGTTTAACAAAAAGGGGGAAGTGGTGCGGA
>JAODAL010027940.1:0-54124 GCA_025379985.1 Phyllomedusa bahiana | reverse complement strand
AAAATTTCGGGGTTTCGTTTTTAAAAACAAATAATGAATAGGCCACAATACTCCAACCCCTTTGTTCTGCTAATCCATGGTGGTCTTGTGGGTCAGATTCCTACTAATTATGCATTAATAGTCCATTTTTAGGAGAGGCCATCAATTAAAAGTCCAAAAAACCTCTTTATGGATCCGTCAAACACAATCGTTCAGTGTTTTTAAACACTTAAATAATGGCAAAAACTATTAAAATTTTTGTTGCCGTTTATATTTGGAAACATTTTAAGCATGTTTGTTCTGGTGTTTTTATGGTATCCTATAAAGTAACCAATGAAAAAGGCCATAAAAATGGCACTGATCACAAAAATTATACGAAAATGCCATGAGCTAATAAGATGTGTATGCAGACTTTTTAATATTTCACTTTAAAATGGCTGCAACATTTTAAACACAAAAAAAATGAAAAACACTAAAAAAAGCCTACAAAAATACAGTTTGTGATTAATTTAATGTCTATAGCCAACTTCAGAAGAGATATGTACCATAAATAGGTTTGTTCCTGTATGGATGCCTATAGATCAGTGTTTCTCAACTCCAGTCCTCAAAACCCACCCACAGGTCAAGTTTTCAGGATTTCCTCAGTATTACACAGGTGATATCATTATTGTCAGTGCATTAAAGGCACAGGTGATATAATTATTGTCAGTGCTTTCAGTGGGAGATCCTGAAAACATGACCTGTTGGTGGGTTTTGAGGACTGGAGTTGAGAAACACTGATGTAGATGGTGTTGATAAGCCTTGTGTGGTTACTGCATGCTTGTAAGATGAGTCCATGGTAAATTACAATAAACTATAGAAATTCAAGTATAGATGGAGCACAAGGTAACTACATGTATGGGCAACCCGAAGAGCAAAATATTTTCACCTTTCAAGGTAAAGAAGTTTAAAACACATGGTCATTGTGCTCACTTAGAGGGATTGTCCAGCTGGACCACCAGTAAAATAAAAAAAAGGTATACTCACCTTTCTTCGGTTCCCACTTCCAGTGCCACGTCTCTCCAGTTTCACTATTGAATCTCTAAATGAGAATATCACTTCTGCAGCAGTCACATGCCACTGATCACCATTTGGAAGTGAACAGCTCTGAACGGCGATGTAAGTAGAGGCATGTAACAGCTGCAAACAGCTCAGCAGCTTCAGCAGCATATCTTTATTTGGAAGTTCAAGAATGAAAACAGAAGACTGAAGAGATGTGGCACTTAAGCGGTAGCGTGGACTGGCAGAAGGTCAGTATAAGATTTTTATTTTACTAGGGCCTTAGGAGCTGTTGGTACGATTTGAACAAGGTGAACAATCCTTTTAATGGCATTATTTTGCATCTTACCTAACATTTACTTTTCAATAGAACACTTGTATTTAAACATGGTAGAGACAGTCTTTCTGAATGGAAATAAATTGAAAATCACCAATCAATGGTAGATCACATATCAAGCATACCAAGGGCCACATGTATGAAAACTGTCTAGGTCTAAAAATCACTTTGTTGCCCATAGTAACCAATCCGAGCTCCCTTTTCATTTCAAATCGTGCTCTGGAAAAATGAGTGGGGCGAACTGATTGGTTGTTATGGGCAACAAATTGAGTTTTAGACCTAGACAGTTTTCATACATGTGGCCCCAAATGTCCATGCAGAACTACTTACAATTACGTATGTCCCACACTGGCCGACCTTAACTGGAGTTTTTACGGAGATAGTTCTTTCACTGTCTGATGAACCCTTACATGTAGAGTCAATGAGCTGGATATTGTCGAGGTCCACTTTCAGTTTAGATAGACTCTCTTTTGGAAAGCTGACAGTTATGATGCTGGAGCCACATTTCAGATCAGGACAAATATCACTTGGGAATACTGAAGATGTATCAGCTTTATTGTTTAGAAAAAGAAGAAACAAAAGAAAAACATGTTAAAATATACATTGTAAAAGACTAGGACATAATAAAAAAAATGCAATTGATGGCATTTAACAGATTGATAACCAACAAGTCTTGCAGTAGTTTCTGGACTAAAATCTACTCTCAACTTTATCTGCATCTTCAGGACACAGCTGAAGTTGAAAACAGGCCTTTAAATGTGTCAGGCATAGGCAAATACTATGGCTTCAACATTCGTGCACCATCCTGCAGACCAGTCTTCAGCAGTCCTGACTGACTAAGGGCTACCCTGATGGGCAGCTTTGAACTTAGGAGTGGGCTGAGTGTGTGCCATGCTGGAAGTTAATGGTGGTGAAAACAGAACCAGGATTAAAGGAGTTTATAGAGCTTGTCAGGAAACTGAAGACATAGAATAGACAGGGTTAGGTACTCTGCATTGGATATTATAATTTTCAGGGATAATTTGTGGAACAAATGGAGACATTATTATGGAGGACCTTTGCTTTAGCAAAATTATTTTGATGGGTTCTATGGTTATAAGACTACTATTTATAAAGTACTAAATTTACTGCCAAGCACAGTAGACACAGTAGCAACAAGTGACATTGTGTTGAGAGTTTGGGAAGGATAATAGAAAATAAAGCTAAAAAGAAACCGTGCAGAGAGTTGATAATGTCTACAGTAGCTGGAAAAAAAGAGTTCATTATGGTCTTGGCCAAATGAGGTAGATGAGGAAAGAAAATGTCTGAAACTAGAGAAGGTGTCACCTATGAATCACTGGATGTATTTGTACAGTATTCTACCTGTGACTGTGTCATCAGTGTTGTACTCTCCTGTATGTTATGTGTGCTAACATCAATTTAACAATTAGGAAGACAAGTATGAAAGGGTTTTTTCACCCTTCTCAGGCATAAAATGTGCCAAACATAAGCAGGCTGTGATGCATAATGTGCCAAAATATTGTGTTAGGCGCATTATTCGCAAGTCTCGACATTTTTTAATGCTCCTAACATGTGGGGGCATTCTGGTATGTGGTGCACCACACTCATAATATTAGATACATATGTGAATGTGGGTCGGCAATAATAGGTGCATTACTGCTCGAACAGGAAGATCTATTTCTGTATGGTCTGCCTGAGCCTGAGGAGTCGAAGTGGAGTTAGATTTTCTATTAGAGCAAAAAAAGTCCATTATTTCTCAACTTACACCAGTACAATAATAAAAAGTAATTTATGATAATTCTCATACTTTATAAAGTTTAAATATTTAAATATAATAAAAAATATTATCATTTAAAATAAATATAAACATATATAAAATCTCAAAAATATTAAAATATCTCCTATAAAATGTATTTAAAATTAATAGAACCTAAACTCATTTTACATTAAATCACCCACTGATGATGTTGTTTCGTTTTTTTAAATTTTGACAACATTAAATTTTAAACTTATTTTTGCTGCTCTCATCATTTATTCTACATACAGCAAAAGCCAGCACACCACAGGTCTTGCTGGGACCTGTGGTCCACCAAGCAAGATCACTACCATAGTTTCTATTCACTGACATGCTATTCCAATAACTTTTTTTTTATTTTCAACCTATCATGTTTGGTGTATTTATTCTTAAGTTCCATAATGCGCTAAACACACATGCGAAGTGCGTCGAACTTTAGACACTATTTATGAATGCACAAAAAAATCTTTCATAGATTAATTTGCATTATACACTTTGCACAATTTTGCATACATGTCTCCCTTAATTTCCATCAAGGAACAGTGTCTTTTAAGATCCTAGCAATGCTCACAATACTATTTCTTCCATAATTCTGTTACAGCTTGACACCAAGTAGATCTCAAGATGCTCCCAACATTAGATCCTCCACCTCTCTAAAATTGCCTACCCCTTTAAACCATTGTTCATTTAACAGCATAGAGGTTTTTAAGGATAAGGTGCACACACATTTTTATGAAGTATATGTAGCTGGAGAGGCAATGCTGTTGACCTCTATATGTCAGTCAAGATTTAGTAACCGGAAAATTTAAAATGTTACCTTCATAGGAAAAGGGTCCAAGGGAAACAGTGTTTCCTTCTAAAGCAGCACTGCGGAAACCAACTTTAGGACAAGCCTAGAACATAAAAACATTTAATATGTTGCAGCTGCTATAATAAACAGTTATGATAATAAATACAGTATAGTAAAACCAAGATACATTTCCTATATGAATATAAATGACTGCTGTTTATGGTGCGTTCCCACTGCAGAGGACAAATACCGGTCGGTTTACCGCAGGGCGGGGGGCGGCTTTTCTCCCCCTTCAGCTTCACAAGCACAGATTCCATCCGAAAACCGGACGGAAGATTGTACTTGTTGAAAGTTTTGCGGGCGGACCGTGGGCGGAAAAACTGCCGGACGGAAAACCCGTGCAGTGGGGACTGCTGCACGGGTTTTCCATAGAGCACCATTGTGCTCATTTTCTGCTGGTTTTACAGGCAGTCTGCAAAACCGCAAACCGCCTGAAAAACCGGCCGAAAACCTGTGCAGTGGGGACATGCCCTTAAAGAGAATCTGGCAGGCGATATATGGTACCCAACCTTACAGCAAGATAGAATAGAGGGAGAAAAGCTGAGCTGTATGATATATGGGGTTATAAGCTCTGATTGGTTGCTACGGGCAACAAAGAAAGTCTTACACCTAGACAGTTTTCATACATGAGGTCCATTATGTCGGACTTCCACTTACTGGAACACATGAGCTAGATGTACTGCAAAGATGAACTTGGCAATGAAGATAGACATGTTTGTGGTTAATGAACTTAAACATTTGAATGGAGAACTGTGCTTGACTGGAAATCCCATTAGCTTGAACTTTTATAGTTCCATCTTCTTCATTAGGACAGCTGTTCAAAATTGAAAAATGGATGTATTTAAAGTAAATGCATCAATAAGTTTATCTTTCTGTCTGTCTATCAATGTATCTATTACATTTATCTATTTAATTTTTACTATCACTTTACTACCAATATTTAGAAATCCTGAAATACAGTTTCCACTTTGGCCACTAGGCCTAATAGCCTGACACTTCCTGTTCTGTAGAGATAACTTTTCAGGAGTCTCTTCAATATCAGCCCAGATAGGAGATATCACAGCTCACCCTCTCCTCCTCCTTGCACAGGACTTCTTTCAGGTAACACATTGGGCCACATGTATGAAAACGGTCTAGGTCTAAAACTCACTTTGTGGCCCATAGCAACCAATCAGAGTGTCCGTCTCATTTTTCCAGAGCACTATATGAAATGAAATGGGTGCTCTGTTTGCTTGCTAGGGGCAACAAAGTGAATTTTAGACCTAGACAGTTTTCATACATGTGTGTGTCTAGAAAACTCTCTTATAGAAGTCAATGGGTCGGCTCCTGTTCACAGGCTCCTAAAGCTGCAGTAAAGCTGTTAAAAACAGCTTAGAAAAGATGGCCACCCAAATAATCATATACAGAAAACAGAATTAAAAAAATCTACAGACAATAAAATGGCTAAGAAGAAAAGATTATCATCTGGTTTAAAAAGTAAATAAAATATATTGATGATTGATTCCCTTTCATAGGAATATTTCATCCCCATAGAGGTATTGTGTCAGTGTGCCCTTAGTTTATAAGATTGGGGGTGGGGACTTAGCATATTATTTGGATGTGTCATTTACAGGTTGGAAGACCCCTTTTGCAGTTCACAATTTTTTTAGCGTGACTTACCTGTTCACAATAATCCCATAATTTGTTGCATCCCGGGGGTTGTTTGTAGGGGTTGCATAGCAATTTTGCAAGACTAGGTCAAATTGTTTTGTATCTCCTTTGGAGATAAAAACACCAATATATAACTGCTTTCGAGAAGATAATAGAATTTCACCGATTTCGTAAGGTTCTTGATAAGCTGCATCTTTGAAAGCGGCCATTACTACATCAAAGCTCCCAGTGCCTTCAAGAATAATATATATGGTGCTGTAAAATAAAGAAACATACAGAAGAATCTATTATAGTAAATAACTTCAACACACATCTACCTCCTAAATGTCTCAATTATGATGTAAACGGTCATTCTCGGGATTTTTCTGAAAGTCTATAGAGAGTGAAAGTCATTGTGAACCTGCTCTAATCCATGGGAAAAGATGGAAGGTGATATGATGAAATGAGCAGATTGGTGCTCTGGTGATTGATTCACCTTTCTCAGGCAATGTACAATGAAACTTCTTTGAGACAACCACACAAAAGGAAGGGTAAAAGTAAAATCTGATCAATAGAGGAGTTCTCTCAACAGGGTGGTCTTTTCTAAAAGTTAACACTTTGACACATTGGGTGACATGTAAAAATGGAGATGCGCCAGTTTTCTGGTGTACTTTGAACCAAAAAGAATATATGAACAAGTGCACTTCAAACTTTGGCGCGATAAGTGCCCTTGCAGTGTGCCAAAGATTTGGGGCGTTCTGGGGGTGTCACACCACATTCGTAGGATTAGACACATTTGTGATTCTTTTATGCCAAATCTAGGCGCAGAACAGTTAGAACAGCCAGACCAGGTTAAAGGTGGTGCCTGAGCCAGACTTGTCGTATTGGCACTACACTGCACCTGTATGTATGACCTGCAGAAAAACAGCCAGAGCAGGGTAAAGGTGGTGCCTGAGCCAGACTTGTCGTGTTGGCACTAGACTGCGCCTGTGTGTATGACCTGCAGAAGAACAGGTTCATACATTCTGGTGCCTTCTACACTGGCTTAAAGCTATTCATACATGTCACCCTAAATGTACTACATGCAAAGCTAGATCCAGCAAACCATCTTTCTGCTGGAAGGTGGCACCAAAACATTGGGGGAAAGTGTAGGAAAGGGAAAAGCCCAGGAAATGCACAGAAGAGCATTAGGAGAGGAAAGTAAGAAAAGTTAGTTCCTTCTTTAGTAAGAAACATCAGGGAAACTTTTCAGAATACACCCCAGTTTGGAGACTAGTGAATCCCAATACACGTAAAGTATTGAAAGACATGGAGAGACAATATGTGGATGGAGATGGAGACTCCCATCCCACAAGCGCCACTGAAGGCTATGTAGCATCAGAGAGAGAGAGAGAGATAAAAGACTGTTCTGAGAGAATTCAGCTTGATCCCTTCAAAGACTATTTTTACTATTATTTATTTGATTACCTTGGTAGTTTCACCATGGCATTTATATAGATTTTATTGTTCCCTTGGAGGGTTCTGAGCAGTATTAAACTTGTTCTGAACTCCTGCCTCAAATGCCGTTTTATTTGTTGCTATCTGAGTAGTGTTTAAATCTATCTGCTCAGTCCCACTGCTTCGTTGGCTCGTCCCATACAATACTCAGCGCTAGTTTTTGTCTGCACATGCGCCGTAACTAGGGACGCGAGCTCGGAGCAGCCCTCTGCCTTGGACGCACTGAGTGATGTCACGGAGGCGCTGGGAGCGCGCCTTTATCTTCCGTGCGCTGTCAGTCCTCGGCGTCTCATATACAGCCAACGCTGTGATGCCCTTACAGGGCGGGAGATGATCTGCATTTCTGGATTGAATAGTAAGTTACATGGGTGGATATAAGAATGATGGGGTGTTTTTTGCAGCAGACATTTTGCATCTTATACCTTCCCCTTTTTCTGTATTCCCTACAGCCTGGTGGTTTAGCCCGGTTATAAGATAACTCTGCAGGGCGATATCGTGCTGGCTAAATGTAAGGTATTTTTTACTTCATGTCATAAAAACGCGGTATATTATGGTGGTAACTCACTGTTAGCTTCCATCAGGTATCTATCTATTTACATCTTTGCTTTACAGTACTGCAGCGATTGACTTAATATACCCTTACACTTGGTCCATAGAATATTTTCCGTACTGTCCCCTGATGATATTATGGATGATTGAAACATGTTGGGACGGGACCATGAGGAATAACAGGGTTTTTTCAAATTACGGTAAGGCTGCGGACAGGAATGCCCTGATTGGGGCGAATATCCTGTATTTCCTGATTTAGGCAAGGGCATATTAGGGTTGTAGGGCCAGATTGTGCATGTCCTTCTGGTCCCACCCATGTATTTCTTCTTTTCTCCCACAGCTCTTTGAGAGGTTTTTTGAGAAGTATTGGGATATACATTTTTAATATATTTAATAAAAGTTATTTTTTAGGACCGTTTCTTTCCTTTTTATATTTTTTGATTTACGTTGGTCAAGAGGTTTAGTGTGCTATTAGCAAGGATTTGTTAGGTACCTGCCCCCCTTTTTTCTAATTATTATTTACGTTTGCCAACAAGTTAAAAAACCTGTTAAACCAACCACACTGGTATTGCATACATATAATTCCTGCAAACTGTGGGGTAGCTTGAGGGAGGCTCAGACTGGCCCACAAGGGAGTAAAGGAAACCACTGATGGTCCCTTTAGCATGGGTGGCCCTGGGCTACTTTTCAGGGAAAAAGGCTGGGAAAGAGAGCCAGAAAGCAAGAGACAGTGTGGAACAGTCATGTGCAATATGTGCAAGAATAAACAGTAGTAGTAATAGGGTGGATCCCAAGAATTAACTTCACTGGTGGGCTCCCAATAAGCAACTTCACTGGTGGGTCCCAGGTACTCAGCCTAACACTGGCTTTAAAGAGTCAGGCTATATTCACACGGCGTAATGGCGCCCCACAATTACGCCGGCCGATTTGGGAGTCACGCTGATCGGCACGTACTCCCGTGACAAGGGGTATGGGCGGCAGTCCGCTGGCCCCATAGACATGTCACTTATCTCCCCGGGCCCGGAGAGGAGGCATAATCCATAGTTCCCTTATTTCTCAACTTACACCACTGCAATAATAAAAAGTAATTTCTGTTAATTATCAAACAATGTAAAATTTAATTATTTCAATTTAATAAAAAATGTTATAATATAAAAATAATGTAAAACTATAATATCCCAAAAATATATTGTATATCTCCTATAAAATATATTTAAGATTAATAGAATCTAAAACTAGTTTTACATTAAGTAACCCACTGATGATGATTAGAGATGGGCGAATTTCCCGAAATTCGCTTCGTTCACTTCGCCAAATTTCTCGGCAAAAAATCACGTTAAAAAACAGCTATTTCCAGGCTGCACAGAGCCTGCAGGGTGCTGTAGAATGTTGTGCCATGCTTAAATATGCAGAGGGAGCTTGGTTTGGTCTTTACACAATGTTGTGTTTTAGTATGACACGCACATGACTGCCGCCGCTCTTAGAATCGCTTCACTATAAAATTCCCTGGGCACTTAAGAGGGCAAAACTGACCAAAAAACTGAAGCGGGAATGTTGCCTGATAAAGTCATGCCAGAGAAAGCTGGAAAAAAACAAGCTGAGAGCTCAGGTGGCAACATTAGTGACAGAGTGTGGAGGTGACGGCGCTAGTCACAGCAGCATGAGGTCAGACAGTGGCACAATGACATTCTGGAGGTGGCAAAAACAGGAATAGGTCACAGAGTGGCACAATGACACAGTGTGGAGGTCACGGCATCAGCCACAGCAGCAGCATGAGGTCAGACAGTGGCACAATGACACAGTGTGTAGGTCACGGCATCAGCCACAGCACAGCATGAGGTCAGACAGTGGCACATGCACAGTTTGTAGTCACGCAGCACAGATGAGGTCAGGCAGTGGCACAATGACATTCTGGAGGTGGCAAAAACAGGAGTAGGCCACAGAGTGGGACAATGAAACAGTGTGTAGGTCACGGCAGCAGCCACAGGAGCAGCATGAGGTCAGACAGTGGCACAATCACATTCTGGAGGTGGCAAAAACAGGAGTAGGCCACAGAGTGGGACAATGACAGAGTGTGTATGTCACGGAAGCAGCCAGTGGAGCAGCATGAGGTCAGATAGGGGCACAATCACATACTGGAGGTGGCAAAAACAGGAGTAGGCCACAGAGTGGGACAATGACACAGTGTGTAGGTCACGGCAGCAGCCACAGGAGCAGCATGAGGTCAGACAATGACACAGTGTGTAGGTCACGGCAGCAGCCACAGGAGCAGCATGAGGTCAGACAGTGGCACAATGACACAGTGTGTAGGTCACGGCAGCAGCAGCATGAGGTCAGACAGTGGCACAATCACATTCTGGAGGTGGAAAAAACAGGAGTAGGCCACAGAGTGGGACAATGACACAGTGTGTAGGCCACGGCAGCAGCCAGAGGAGCAGCATGAGGTCAGACAGTGGCACAATCACATTCTGGAGGTGGAAAAAACAGGAGTAGGCCACAGAGTGGGACAATGACACAGTGTGTAGGTCACGGCAGCAGCCACAGGAGCAGCATGAGGTCAGACAGTGGCACAATGACACAGTATGTAGGTCACGGCAGCAGCAGCATGAGGTCAGGCAGTGGCACAATGACATTCTGGAGGTGGCAAAAACAGGAGTAGGCCACAGAGTGGGACAATGACACAGTGTGTAGGTCATGGCAGCAGCCACAGGAGCAGCATAAGGTCAGACAGTGGCACAATGACACAGTGTGTAGGTCACGGCAGCAGCAGCATGAGGTCAGGCAGTTGCACAATGACATTCTGGAGGTGGCAAAAACAGGAGTAGGCCACAGAGTGGGACAATGACACAGTGTGGAGGTCACGGCAGCAGCCACAGCAGCATGAGGTCAGACAGTGGCACAATGACACAGTGTGGAGGTGGGTGGCAATACCAGTCCCTGGTAAAGATGGTTGTTGGCAGATGGAGAAACTGTCAGCAGATGTGTGGCATCAGGCGGGTGGTGGTGGCATCAGAATAGTGGCTGAGGCAGGTAGTTTGAACCCAGACTAATTTCTCACAGTTTGGGTGAGGCGTCATGGCTGATGTAGTCTGACGCCTAAGGCATTGGTGTGTGGAAATCCTGGCCGATCCACGCCTGATTCATCTTGACAAAGGTCAGTCGTTCCACATTTCCCATGGACAAGCGGGTTCTCCTTGGGCTAACGATGGCCCCCGCCGCACTGAACACCCGCTCTGATGCCACACTACTGGCCGGGCAGGACAGCTTCTCCACTGCAAACTCGGCAAGTTGCGGCCACACATCCAGTTTGGCTGCCCAGTAGTCCAGCGGATCTTCTAACTGGGGTGGCAGAGTGCTGTCCAAGTAGGCCACCACCTGTTGGTTCAGGGACTGCTCCAGGTCCTGCTGCTGCTGCTGGCGACTACCCTCCTCACTAGGCGGGTGAAGGAAGCTGCTCATCAGTGACTCCAGAGTTAGGTTACTGCTGATGGAGCTGGTACTGCTCTTACCCCCCCACCTTCCCCCAGCAGCCGCAGCAGTAGTACGTGAGCGCTGAGGAACCCCCTGGTCAGACCTGTCAGAGGAGGGACGATGCCACACATAGGCAGCGGCCAACTGATTACGGAGGATTTCCCTATAGTATTTGAGTTTGTCCTCCCTCTCAATAGCTGGGAAAACGGCTCCCATTTTGGACCGGTAGCGAGGGTCCAATAGGGTGGAGAGCCAGAAGTCATCCCTCTGCCTGATGCTGACTATTCGGCTGTCACTACCCAGGCAAATAAGCATGCTGCGGGCCAATCTGCATAAGTGACTCCGCGGGGCTCCCTGCCTCCATTTCCACTGTTTACTGCCACGGTGCTTGGGGGTCATCTGCCTCGTCTTCCTCATCTCCATCCATCTCCTCCAGCTGCTCCTGCTCCTCCTCTCTTGTCACCTGGGTAGAAAATCCACTCATTTCACCAGACAATGCTTCTGCTCCAATGTCCTTCTCCTCCTCCTCCATTTCAGTCCCCACTGGACTCATGTGGCCACGAGATGTAGTCGCCACGTCTCCAGTCCCCTGCCCAGACAGATTTTTCAGCATCTGTTCCAGGACATGAAGCAGTGGAATGACGTTATTCATCCCGTAGTCTTGGCGACTGACAAATAACGTCCCCTCCTCGAATGGCCTCAACGAACGGCAGGTGTTTACGCATGAGCTGCCACTGGCTGACATCAAAGTTACACAGGGGAGTATTTTCTTTTCTGCCTGGATCATCAAAAAATAGTTAATGGCCTTTCTCTGTTCATACAGTCGGTCCAACATGTGCAGGATGGAATTCCAGTGGGTGGAAACATCGCATATCAGAGTGTGTTGGTGGAGGCCGTTCTGCCGCTGCACCTCGGGGAGGGTGTTCCTGGCTTTGTACGAATGGATAAAGTGCATGCACAGTTTCCTGGCCATTTTCAGAATCTGCTGAAGATCGGTGGAAGACTTCAGGAACCTTTTCAAAAACCAGATTGAACATGTGCGCCATGCAGGGCGCATGGACCATCCCTCCTCGGTGCAGCGCGGACACCATGTTCCTCCCATTGTCCGTCACCATGGTTCCGATGTGCTGTTGGTGCGGAGAAAGCCACACATCGATTTCTTGCTGCATGACATGGAGCAGTTCCTCCCCTGTGTGACTTCGTTCGCCGAGGCAAGCCAGGTGTAGAACTGCGTGACACCGCTGTGCCCTACACATGTGGTATGATGGAGCAGTACTTGTGAAGGCTGAGATGGTGGTGGTGGTGGAGGAGGAGGAGGTGGACATTGGTGCAGGAGCAGCAGTTTGACAACGTGAAAGAGAAAGCGGCGTCTCCTGTCCAAGTTGTTGGTGTGCCTGGGCCGGAAAACATCACCCCGTGGGCCTAAAGGACATGTACTGGCCCTGACCGTAGTTACAGCTCCAGCGTCCGCGCTGCCGTGCACCTTGGAACAAACTGATAAGCTTAAGGGCTGGCCCACCTTCTGTTCTACATATTTATGAAGTGCTGGTACTGCCTTTTTGGAAAATAAATGACGGCTTGGAACTCTCCATCTCGGCTCGGCACAAGCCATTAGTTCTCTGAATGATGCAGAGTCCACCATTTGGAAAGGGAGGGACTGCAGTACCAACAACTTGGACAGGAGCATGGTCAGTTGCTACACCTTAGGATGGTTGGACGCATACTGTTGTCTCTTTGCAATCGCCTCGCTGAACGACTGCTGGCGCCATGAGTAGCGAGGAGCAGGAGCATCTGGACCGGGAGATGATGTCAAAGAGAAACAGCTCCCTTCTGCAGAGGTGGTGGAGCCTTGACTGGCTGCAATGGCATGCGTGCCACTGGGCGCTGCTGCTGCTGCTGTTGCTGCGGCGGAAGGATGGACCACCACATCTGAGCCACGTTTCTCCCAGGCCACCGGATGGTGACGCTGCATGTGTTGACGCAGGGCCGTGGTGCCAACGTTAGCTCCCTGGCCACGCTTCACTTTCTGCTTACAGATTCTACATATACCCATATTCGGCTCCTCCGGTGTCTTAGCAAAGAACTGCCCCACCGCCGAGTATCGGATTTTACCGCCAACGCTCCGCACTGAGTGACTACTGCCGCCGCTGCCTCGCTGAGCCCCTGTGCCGCTACTTTCTTGGACCTGCGAAGCGGGTTTTTTACCCCATGGCCGCTTGGCTCCCGACCTCACACTGCTGCTATCCTGCTGACTCACAGCCACACGACCCACTTGCTGGCTGCGCTGCTGCCTGACGCGCAAGCTGACGCCCTCTTCTCCTGACGATGATGAAGCCCTTGCCTCACCCGGCTCCCTTGTGCGGTCGGCTACATCATCATCTATTTGTGTTTCATCGTCACTGCTGTCCTCATCACCGGTCTTGGTATGCAGAGGCTGACCCCTCACAACATGACCTCCCATGCCACTCTCAACATCTATACTTTGCCGCCTACTGCAAGAAGCAAGGGATATTGGCCCCATTTCTTCGCTGCCAAGTAGCTTCTGACTGCCCTCCTCAAATTGTTCATCCTCGCTATATAGTGGCGCTGAGCCCAGACCACATAGTAGATCTCTGGCTGAGGGAACCGGATGGGACAGAGGCGGGTTGAGGGACAGGTGAGGGCCGCTGAAACCCGCTCCCGGGCCATGCCAACTAAGGGTTTGTCTGACGTTCCCACCGACTCTTGGCTGGGTTGTCAGATGGGCATCTGGGAGGAAGTGGATGACCTAGTCAACCAATCAAGAACCATTGGGTTGCTAGTCAGTACACGGCCGCTAGATGACAGCGGCAGTTGTGGCCTCACCGAGTGACCCCTGCTGTGACGTCCCCTTGCTGTGCTGTGACCTGCTACAGGAATGTTTGTGCCTCTGCCACTCGCAGGTGAAGAGCCTGCCACCACTCTGTCTGACATACTGTTTGTTCTAAAATGTACAGACACTGTTTGATGAAGATATCTGTATATGATAAATACACACCCTGTATTTGACTCCAAATGAACCCACTAGAAGCTTGGGTAACCCTTGGATTATAAATTGCGCTCCACAAATGGGCAGGAAAAATTGACTTGTGTGTGCCGTTCAAAAACTCTGTGTATTTTACTGAATATAAAAACAAAACAGGCTTAATTAACCTTCGGATATGAATTATTTCTACAGAATTTCTTTTTGTGGCGGTGAAAAAACAAAGTTTCTTTTACTGAGTACAACAGCAGAACAACGCTTAATTAACCCCTGGATGTAAATTGCGCAAAAGAATTGAGCAGCCAGAAACTACTAGCTTTGTAGCGTGTTACAATTGCGTGTTTTCTACGCTACACAACAAGAGAAAAAATTGTAATTAACCTTCGCTTGTGAATTATGCTACAGGAAAATTTTATTTTTTGGCGGTGAAAAAGACGGTCTATTTTTGTCACCACAGCACAAAAACAACGCTTAATTAACCCTGGATGTAAATTGCGCAAAAGAATTGAGCAGCCGGAAACTACTAGCTTTGTAGCGTGTTACAATTGCGTGTTTTCTACGCTACACAACAAGAGAAAAAATTGTTAAATTTAAACCCTTTGCTTGTGAATTATGCTACAGGAAAATTGTATTTTTTGACGGTGAAAAAGACGGTTTCTTGGAGTCACAACAGCAGCAGAACAACGCTTAATTAACCCCTGGATGTAAATTGCGCAAAAGAATTGAGCAGCCAAAAATGAAGTGGTATTTGTATTATAAAAACGCTGTTTCTTTAAATGAATACAACAGGAACTGGCTTAGATGCCCCTTGGATATTCAATGTGCTGTGAGCAGATAGCATTAAAATGTATATGCAGCTGCAGTGGACGCACACTGGACTTCAGATCCAATACACCAAAAAATCAGAAATAGAACATTAAGAGAAGCAGTCTCTGAGACAAGCTGAGACACCCCACAAAAATCGCTGTATAAAAATCAGTTCTTCAGTAACAATCAGCCGCGGCAGCACCTTCCCTAATCAGTACAGTGAGAGCGGTATGAGCTCCCAGCGTCGCGCCCGGACTTATATAGTGCGGTGACGTCACAGAATTCCGCTGGTCTCTGATTGGCTTGATCTCTGCACATGTCATGCAGGCTATGCCCTTCTTCCTCCCAGAGTGCTTTGCCCCATGTAGCGCCATGTGCTCGCAGCCATTTTATCAATCAAAAGCACACTTCGTTCACCCGAAGTACCCCAAACTTCGACTTCGTTCCGCACCGAAGTCTTCCTGAAATTCTAAACGAATTCCACTTCGTTAGAATCGATTCGCCCATCTCTAATGATGATGTTCAGATTTTTACATTTTTAATTTTAACTACATTAAATTTGAAATGTACTTTTCACCCTTTATTCTACATACAGCAATAGCCAGCACACCACAGGTCTTGCTGGGACCTGTGGTCCACCACGCAGGATTAGTACTATAGTTTCTATTCACTGACATGCTATTCTAATGACTTTTCCTTTATTTCCAGCCTATCTATAGCCTTTGTAGATGTTAGGTGCATTACTAATGCACCTAAGTTCCTTAATGCGCCAAACACACAGGCGAAGCGCAATAAACTTTACACACCATTTTTGAACACACAAAAAAACACTTTTATACATTCAGGTGCAATTCAATTCACACGTCTCCTTAAGTGTCTAGAACAATTTCTGCAGCCTGAGGTCGGGCAATGCCCCCCTCTGCTGTGATTGGCTCTATGGGCGACATGTCTGAAAATTGTCGGTGCCGCAGCAGTTTTTAGGCATAGTTTTTTTCAGTGTAAAGTACGCCTGAAAATACGATTCTTTCAAAAATCTGGTTTTCTGGTATATCTTGCATAGTAAACTTAATGCGCCTAAAAAGGTGCATTGCATAATCGAGGCGCATAGCGTATCATTGCCAGTGTATGTAATGTGTCTCGATAGGCGCATTGCATTACGGATGTGCATAACATATCATTACTAGTGTATGTAATAGACGCATTGCATTATAGAGACGCAAAGCGTATCACTGCTACTATATTTAATGCGCCTTTTTAGGAGCATTACAATGTGTCGTGCCCGGCATATGATGCGCCTAGTTTTGGTCCCTTACAGTTCATCTATATCAAAAATATGGCGTCAAGAGTATTTTTTAGTACAAAATACAGCAAAACTATACATATTGGGAAATGTTGCTCTATGTGTTCACTTCCCCCCCTGAGCTCTGTAAAAACACGCTGCCTGTGCTTCTAGACTGATGTGAAGGACCAGGGCAATTACTGAGCCTCTTTAGCAGCTAGATTCACTCCCCCAGCCATATAACACTTCCTTGTACACTCTGCTCCCCCAACCCATATAACACTTCCTTATACACTCTGCTCCCCCACCCATATAACACATCCTTATACAAGCTGCTCCCACCACCCATATAATACAGCCTTATAAACTCTGTTCCCCCTCACCCATATAACACAGCCTTATACACTCTGCTCCCCCATCCACATAACACACCCTTATACACTCTGCTCCTGCCACCCATATAACACACCGTTATACACTCTGCTCCCACCACCCATATAACACATCCTTAGTGACTGCAGAATGTCACAAATCATCACCACAGTGAATGAATAATACCACCATGCCATACTCGATTATCACCACCTCATTCAAATTAAACTTCAATATAACTGCTACCTGTCAGTGATTAGCCCTACAAAGAAAAGTGATTGTAGAATATCATGTATCACCACCACAGAGACTGAATAACATCACTGTGTCATAATCACTTCACCACCTCATTAATTTCAAACATCAATATAACTGCTACCTATACATAGCCCATACAAAGAAAAGGGACTGCAGAAAATATCATGTATCACCACCTCATGCATATTAAATGTCAATAGACTTTTAATACGCATGCTGTGGTGGAATGTGATTGTGGCATAGTGGTAATGTTCAGTCACTGTGTGGTGGTGATACGTGATAATCTGCATTCACTTTTCTTTGAATTGGATATTAACCCAAAAGATGCGGTAATAATGATGTTTATTATGAATGATGTGGTGATTTGTGATTATGGCATGGTGGCATTATTCGGTCAAAGTGTGGTGGTGATATGGAAAGCTGTCAGGGCTATTTTGGGAGATAGGTGCATGTCTATCCTAGCGATATGCTGTCAATGCATTGGGAGACAATGGTGCCAACAAAAGTATTTTCTTTGGGGGGGGGGGGGTCTAAGTTATTTATGTAAAGTTTTTTGTGTGTGAAATTGTAGAGGCAACAGAGAGGTAGGGTAATAGGGATAGACGGGGCCATTGGAATATAATTAGGAGGGTCAGGAAGAAAACTACATTAGCTGTAGCTTCACATGGCAGTGCTGATCGCAAACTGCAATTAGAAGAAAGGAATAAATGTGGGTTGGATCAGTGCAGCCCAGTGCTGCCAGACACAATGACAAGATTATTAGAAAACTGTAGTTATAACTGTTTACATCAATACAGCTGTTCTAGTTACAAGAATTTCTTTTGGAGCCTGGGAGGGAGGTGACAGCTCTCCTCCAGGAATGAGAAATGAACATTTTAGGAGGTCTGGAGAGTTGTGACACCCACTCCCTCCCACTGCTCACACAGAATGAAGAGGACTCGGGAGGGATCAGAGAGGGGGTGTGATGAGGAGAGGAGAGACCCACTCTTGGATTTCAAAATCTTAGATAGAGAGGTAGCGCAGATGCCTGTGAAACCCTGTAGTGCAAAAACCCCATTAAGGGATTAGTAATAGGGGCTCCTAAGTCATAATCTGCACCAATTAACTGGAGAACAAATCTGTTCATTACTCATTTAAAAGGGAACCAATTACAGTTTCATTTTCTCTGGGTGGCGGGGGGGGAAAAAATTTTTAACCTTTTTTCCCACAAAGATGGCGGCATATTGTGGATAGTCCCAGTATTTGTGCATCCTATGATCAACTTATTTTTGGGCTGTCCATAAAAAAAGCTGAAAACCCCTTTATAGTTATACCATTATTGTATACAGAGGGTAGGCAAAGTTAGACAGCTGCCAAGGGCACCATATTATGCATGTTAGAAAAGACGTGCAATGGTTATGGAGACTGCTCCATACACAACTAATAGCCGGCACCTGTATTAAATGGCTGGAACTGGAGATAACACTTATCCTGGCCATTTGAATACTTAGATGCTGAGATCAATGTGACTGTGGCATCTAGGCAGTTATTAAGGATGAGGTACCCCTTTCAAACTCCCAAGTGGATTCATACAATCGTGCAGTGCCCCACCCCAATAGTATCGCGGGGCCTAATAAAAAAACTCCAGGGCCCCATTTATGTTTTTATGCAATAGGAGAAGTCACAGAAAAAAATGCAGCTCTCATTAAAACATAGCATTTATTTCATCAAAATAAACACATCTAACACTATAACCCCTAGTGTGCACCAAATGCAAAAAAGGAAGATTAAGACAATGTACAACCAAGTGTCAAAATATCAGGAAGTCAGATTTAAAGCAACAATATTGATATGAAAGCAGGTTAAAGATAATTTAAATTAGGGATTACAGTTGAGATGTATCGATTCCTTTCTCATGCTGTATCGTAAAACTAAAATGGCAAAAGAAAGGTAGTACACAAGCAGTAACCTAAAGAGACGCTATACTCAAGGCCTATTCCAAGTGGAGTAATCGCCCAGAAAGTGGCGGCCCCACCTATCAAAGGCTCAGCATATATTCATGAGACATGAAGGATCCAGCGAAAATATGGTGAAAAAAATGCTCCAATTTATTTCAAGACATCATCGTGCAGACGGTACAAACATAGAAAGGTTAAAAACCTACGCGTTTCAGGCACAGAGAATTTTTGCCCTTGTTGCCCGTGAACAAGGGCAAAAATTCTCTGTGCCTGAAACGCGTGGGTTTTTAACCTTTCTATGTTTGTACCGTCTGCACGATGATGTCTTGAAATAAATGGGAGCATTTTTTTCACCATATTTTCGCTGGATCCTTCATGTCTCATGAATATATGCTGCTACATTGGGCTCTTTGCCGGGAGCCAGGATTCCGTGCGCCGGTGGAAGCTACCTACTCAGCTGAGAATTTGATTACTATACAACGTGGGGAAACTAGGTGAGCGATCCTTCAAACAGTTTTTCTTTTATCAAAGGCTCACCCTGCAGTAGCTGCTATCACTATATCTGTGATCCAGTCACTTGAAAAAAGTCTGATATCCCAATTAGATATCAAAGAGGCTGTTCAAATCTAAATCACAGCCAAAAAATACCTATGAGATCCCAAAACAGGGCCCTACTAAAGTCCCAATGCATTTCCCCTCTAACTAGATATATCGCAGGGGTTGATCAGGGGACAGAAAATCACATAGGGAAATGATGAGTGTGGTGGGTAGATACTCCCCAGTTAGTAAATGGTGGCGCATCAATCGTAGTATGAATTGCCCTTAAATAACGCACCTATAATTGGCTCCTTCCTCAAGAATAGCTTTACACACTATTGATAAAAATAAATGGCCACAAGAACAATACCAGACAATTACCTGTAAGGCCACGCTGTACCTTATCATCCATCGCTTGATGTCCGGAAGTAAACACTGCACAGGCACTGCTTGTCCGCGCCTGCACAATACCACTAAATTCCACCGCACTCAGTCCAACATCACCGCAGCCAAGATCACCTTTGCACATGTGCATGGATCATACATAATAAGAGCTATGCGGAGCAGGCGAGATATGTTGGGTACCAACAAGGGCCATAACCCCAACTCTCCCACAAAGCCCATAACACCACAGCAATGTTTAAACAATCCCCAGTAGAGTAGAAATTCCTGTAAATGGCCAAGATACATCCATATCTTATGAGGGAGAAAAAAACGCTATTAGGGTATTCATAGGCGGAAACTAGAGGTAACATAAAAAAAGATACCATAAAAAGATATTACTAAATAAAAGATAATCCGGGGACACCATCACAAACCCCCTGATATACATTTAGGCTATTTTATCCCCAATATGGTAAGGAGGGAAAAACCAGCTACACATCTCAAATAAAACAGCCAAAGTAAAGTTTTTCATTAAGACCAATTGGGCTAACGGTCCGTAGGTGGTAAGTCCATTCTCTTTCTTTTTGTAACAGTTTTCTATCAATATCACCCTTTCTTTGGGATATCCTTATTTTCTCAATGGCCAGGAACCTAAAACCTGAAAAATCACCCTGATGTTCCTCTCAAATTTGATTGGATATAGGGCAATCTCTTCTATTTCGTACATCACCAGCATGTTAATCGACCCTCCAATGGAGTTGTCTAGTTGTCTTACCACCATAATGTCTTTGGCCTATACAGAGGCCCAGGTACACAACCCCCTCAGAGCGACATTTGAGAAACTCACGGATCTCATACAAGCTCATACAAACCTTATTATAGGACTCAGGGCTTTAATTAGAGAAACGTTCATGTCCAGGGGATAAACGCAGGAAACATTGATGTAGTATTCTTGTCTGTAGATGATTTGAGAAGGGTTTGGAACCAAGTAAATAGAATTCCCATAGATGGCGTGTGATGCGTTTGTCTGAAAAAATGTGAATGTCAATATATAGTGTTATAGGACGGGAAAGAAGAGTTAAGATTCCATATTGTAGATTAAATAAACTGAAGCAAATTTATTAATACTGTCTGATACTTAGACAATATACTCTGAGACTAGATTGTCTTACAATGCACCATATTTATCAAATGTATGATAAATCTACCGCATGTTTAAAGTGTCTAAGCTTTTACCATTTATTAGCTGACTAACTTTATGCCATCAATTGCTTCAAAATTTTGTTGCATTTTTATTTCACCTTATTGCATATTAAGCCACTCCCATTTTTCAAGAAGCCACACTCTTTAGTGAGACCACGTCTGTTTTGTGTGAGAAGTATATACTGTAAATTCTCAAACACATAATAAATGTGGTGTAAAGTACTTACACCAGTACTTTACACGTTTTGTGGATATTTGGGTTTAGGCATTCTCTACAAGTTTCCTATTGAAGAATTTCAGATACTTGAAGGGACATTCTAGATAAATACACTTAAGCGATTGACCTTAACATACTAGTAGAGCAACTTCAAGCTCTAAGAAAAGGAGAGCTATCTTCATTATATCCTATAGGAGTTGCAAAAACAACCAAACATACCTTTTCTGAAAGTTCCCCTTAAAGGAGTTTTCCAGTGGAAAACAATAGTTTCTAAAAAATATCTCTACTAGAGGTAGACACTTTTGTAATGTAAGTATTTATGTTGGCTTCCTGCAGTTCTACATCAGATGTTTGATGACAGGAAGTTTCAGAGTTCACTGGGTCAAGCCAAAGTTATCAGATGAACAAAGGAGATTGGCTTTCTTCAAGGCACCCTTTAAAGCAATGTTGTGTAGGTGAAGCCAGAATCCTTTCAGGCCACTAGCAGGCACAGTCTCTGGTTCGACTGGTGAAAACAGTCCTAAAAATAAAATACTCTACTGTTTTGTGTATACAGTTTCTAGTCATATCTATCTGTTTCCATTGTAATGGACTGCAACCTACGTGGTCTGATCCTGAAGTCCCCTACTTACCTCATGTCTGTTCAATGTATTCATATAATACACACTTTTATTAAGATAGATAGATAGATAGATAGATAGATAGATAGATAGATAGATAGATAGACTTAATGTTTTGGATATTCAGTCAGTTTGGCCCCACATCCCCAAATCCAAGATCCCTCCTATTGACAGAGTTTTCTGTCTTTTTAGGATATGGCAGTCAGTTCATTGATTGCGCTTTGGAATACCCACATTGGCACCTATAAGGTCTTTTTCTGAAATGTGAGTTGATATAGGAAGCCCCGCCTGAAGACTGGCAGAGTTGTTCAGGGTCTAAAATCAAATACATAAAAATAAAGACAGCTTAAATAAAGCCTTTGCTACAATAGGTTTTTCTTAAATATTACAATCCTAAAACAGATCAAAGGTAGATAATATTTTCACTTTTCTCTGGAGTGTTGATTGAAAAAATGTATCAGCATCTCATTATTTTCATCTCATTATTTTCACTATATTATCTCTGCTTCCTGTCCACAAATGAAAACATTGTCATTTATATTCTAGAGCTACTGTCACATCTATTCTGTGCTGCTCCCACAGACATATAGCTTTTATATTGTATCAGAGCTCTTCCTTACAATAGGCATTGAAGGTTTTCAGGCTCTTAATGCAACAAAAAATCAATAACAATAGTATTTCAATGTATTAACTGCAAACTGTGAGAAACTGACACACAAATTCCACTATTCCCAAAAAGTTAGGGATATTAGAATTTTGGCTGAAATTTCAGGATGAACATAACATTTCTTGATTTATTTTTTAAATTAATTTTAAAAAATCTACCTTATTTGAGAATGCCATGAAAAACTGTTCAATGTTTCATTTGTTTTTGTACATTGTTGATCTCTAAAAGGAGCTCAATGGAAAATTCACAACAGATGTTGAATGCCCAAAAAATTTTAGGGATAAATTTTTGAATTGGGAGTAAGCCCTCCTCATTATTTCACTTTTTTGAAATAATGAGATCAAAAAAAACCCTTACAAATTGATAAACGTCCCTCACCATTGTGAGGCTTCAAGCAAGATGCTCTCAGACAGAAGTGGCCACTGAGCTTAGAGTGTCACAGAGTGACACTGGTGGTGGTAACTGACAGGTACCTGACCTGGCTGATACATAATGCTCTCCTTGACATCTCCAACATCATTGGTTGCCATTTTTCTGCTTATAGTGAATCTATTCATCCCTTTTATCACGGAGTTCCTCATCCAGCATAGATTATCCCTGAACCATACAAGGCAATGATGCCTTTTGCGGGTGGTTGTGGCAGGTTTCATCTAGCAGCAAGATGAAGTAATGTACTGGTTACAAATGACTGAAGTGAACTTGGTTGCCTTCACCTCCTTAAAAGGTGCCTAGGTTATGTGAATTCATCATCCAAACGTGGGGCATTGTTAACAATAAAGCCGTCATTAGTGTGTGATGGAGCCAAAGGACATCCACTTCTTTCCATTTCTGTGACTCTTCCAGTCTTTCTGTGGCCTCTTCCATCTGAGAGTTTCACATGGTGAGGTACTGTTGATCAATTGTTAGGTCTTGGTCTCATGATGTCAAAATGTGAACAGCATGATGAGGAGGACTGTTTAGATCCCAATTCAAATTGTTGGGTGATTCAGGGATCAAACATCTGTTGGGAATTTTGCCATTACGCTCCTTGTTAGAGATCCCCAAGTTGTGCAAAAAGTACTGGAACAGTGAACAGTTGGGCATGTGCATCTAAAGGGAAGAGATGGTCTCATTTAGTTTATCTTAAAAAAAAATTAGGAATTTTATGTTCATCCTGAAATTTCAACCAAAAGCCAAATATCCTTTACTTTTTGTGAGTAGTGTATATTAAGAGATTGCAGAACTTTATCCAATAGTTGGAATTATTTTTATACTCAAGTAAGGAAATGCTGTTAACCCCTTAAGCACCAGGCCTGAAAAAACCTTTAAAGAGTATCTTTCACCTCCACACAAACACACAACAATTGATAGTAGATTAAATTATAAGATTTTTCTCAAATACATGTCATTAGCAATACAGAGTATTTCCCTCAGGGGAATAGGTTTTACTTTCACTTTGTAACTCAGGAGACTCGTATTCTGTTTTGAGATACCAACTATGCAGTGGGAGCTGAGGGCATAGCTGCTTGTACAGGGTGATCCGAGTCTCTCACTACATACAGTACAACAGGCACCGAACACTGTGGACACAGTGTGACAGAGTCTACCTGTTACTTCAGCCTCCTCATCATAGAACACAGGCATCTATATCACACTGCTGCTGGTGTGCAAAATGATGTAAATTACAGGCCCCTTGCACAGTGGGCTCTCACAGCTCAGAAACAGGAGATTTGATAAACTGTCAACTTAGTCATTTCATCAAGCTGTCATGTGCTCCACTTCAGAGCTGTCTTAAAGGGCCAGCGCTTTTTTTTAAACTGAATTATGGGTGAAATGCTTTGATTTTCCTAATAAAGCATATTTGAGAAAGTGTTTATATATTTTAGTCTTCTGTTACTTCATGAGGTTTCTCTGCAGGTGATAGGTCCTCTTTAAAGGTATTTCTCACCTTGAAATTTCACGGAGCTACAGCAAGTTTTAGACCCAAACTTCCTAGTTAAATTGTGTTTAGGTCTATAGCAGTGATTGGCTTATCAGTTTTGCTATTCCTAGCTATTTCTGTTACAGTGATATGAATACAAGAGATGTATAAAGTGTAGTACAAAAGGCTGCAGAGTTCTAAAGAGTGAAAACTTAGTCAAGTAAACAAAGTCCGTTGCTAGAAATAGGACTCAGCAGGAAGTGGGTCACCAAGGTTGGAACTGACTGACAGTAGATTAGAGCAATGAGAGATAATAGACAGCAGGGAGAGGTGGTCAGTAACTTAGAGAAACATGTGTACTTTAAGAGGAGATAAAATCTTCTTTATATCCTGACCAAAGCAAAATCAATATTGCAATGTATTTGTTAATAGTCTTCATTTACCTTTCACTACATGTTAAAAGCTAATCACTGGTGTGAAAACCCTTTTAATGATCACCTACATTTTTCAGTTTTTGCTTCCCTGTATTTCAGCAATCATAACTATTTTAGTTTTTCATTGATGCTGGTGTATGAAGCCTTGTTTCATGCAGGAGTTTGTTTTTTCATCATAGTTTGAGGATACATATCAATTAATGGGCAATTTATAAAAAGAGAAGATTTACTGCAGCGGTTGTGTATCATAGTCTGACATCACTATTCGGAAGTGAATTCAGGCAATGATACATAACCATTGTAACCAATTAGTAGCACCAGCGAGCAAGTTCTTGACAGAATTGACCTTAAACCCTTCTGGCAGCAAAAAGAGGCGCACTATGTAGCAACTTGTCTATGATTAGAGTGAGTATATGTGTCCACCTGTACTTAGCATAATGTGGACATAAACTTTGCTATACACACCCACCACCAAGTGGCACCAGACTATGTAAGTACAGTTCACTTACCAGTTTTTTATTTTTTTCTATTAATTAAAATGAATATGATGGTGGAAAAGGCCCTTTGAGTTTCTATAGTGTCCCAGAACAAAGTTACTTTGGACTCTGGACATTCACCCTATTATGCAAATCCATCAACACCATACAATCTTGGTATCATAGTTTATACTGTTATGCACTTTTTTTTACTGTTTATATTGTTGAACTCAGCTTGAATTGTTTATTGTAATATGTTCTGTTAATTTTCACTTTCCTTTGCACTATGGGAAGGGTTAACACATAACTTGCCAATACGGAGAAACTCTGAGACTTGCTATCTATGGACTGAGAAGTTGGTAGCTTTCCACTGTGCTAAAAGATGCACAGTTCACTTTTGGAGGGGAAAACTCAGACAGTGACCATTGTACGGTATGTATAAGATGCTGAGTCATTCCTATAAACCAGAATGTAAGCGCTGTACAACTGTATGAGAGACTGAAATTGCAAAACATGTTGTTGTAATGTTTGTGCTTCTCCTCACCACCCCTCCAATTAGAAGGTTCTAGATCATTAAAAAAAACTGTATAAAAGGTTAGCACTTAAAGCCCTCAGGGGTTCTGCAGAGATCAGTTGGTAGCAGAAGGGACTCTGCCAGACTACCTGAGTAACCAGAAGTGGATACTGAAATTACCCAAGCCACAGATCCTGGGTCTCCAGCTCTTTGACCCAGAAGCCACCCAGGCATCTGAGCCACAGACCCTGGGACAGCAGTGCTTGAGCAAACCAGACTTCTGAGAGGGAGGAACAGCTACCCCAGGCCTTTTCTCAGCAGAGAGCCTTTGTCTACCAGGGAGGAGACTGAAGAAGCAACTTAGTGCCTTGCCTGTTTTGTTTAGCACTTGAGTTCCTCCATTAAACAAGTGCACTGGTTAACTCCAGACCCCTAACTCTATGGACTTATTTACTATTGTGGTGCATCACACTTTACCAACCCTTTCAGAGAGCAGTACCACTTAGGGAGACATGTATGAAGGAAGGTGCTTTGAAGTGAATTGTCAAGACTCAAGTGTCAGTTTCATTGTATAATGAGCCTGAATGCATGAAAGTGTTTTTTGTGTGACTATAAATGTTGTCTAAAGTTCGATGCGCCTCATGTGTGTTAGGCGCATTACGGAACTTTTGCGCCTAACATGTATAAAGGCTATAGATAGGCTGGAAATAACAGAAAAGTCATTAGAATAGCATGTCAGTGAATAGAAACTATGGTAATGATCTTGCTTGGTGGATCACAGGTCCCAGCAATACCTGTGCTGTGCTGGCTCTTGCCGTATGTAGAATAAAGGGTGAGAACAAGAAAAATACATTTCAAATTTAATGTAGTAAAAATGAAAAAATCTGAACATCATTTTTAGTGGGTTATTTAATGTAAAATTAGTTTTAGATTTTATTAAATTTAAATACATTTTATAGGAGATATTTTTATATTTTGGGATATTATATATTTTTGTATTGATTTTAAATATATATATTATATATATATATAATATATATATATTATATATATTTTTATTTTTTTTTTTTTGTGAGCTTTAGCGGCTCTGGAATCGTGACTCACGTGTTTTCAGACAGAGACGTATTCCAGGTGAAAAATACAGGGCCTCTGTATTTTATTGGCAGCAAACAGAAAATACAAGTGCAAGGCATGCACAAACATAAACAAAAACAAAGCATGCCCGTCTGGGCTCTAACTAACATAGACCAGCTAGCTGACAGTCTGTAAGTTCCCCCTGCTGGTTTTCCAGCAGGTCTCCACCCAAGGCTTAAAGGTAGCCAGGGGTTGTAACCACCATAGTCAGCTTACTTGCTGACTTATATACTCCAGGGAAATTCCGGAGTGGAGCCATGGGGAGTGAGCACCCACCCTGCTCTATGCTCACTCCCAATGAAAGGCCGACCCAGGAAATGGCTGAAGCACATACTAACATTAAATGTGTTAAATATATGTCGACAGTCTATACTGTCGACTCCCATCTAACTTTGGCCTTTCATTCCCCCAAGGCTCATTACTTTGGGGGCATGTGTCGGGACATCTGAAGGTGCACGCAAGGACCCTGGCGGGATGTATACGCCATTGTACACCCTTCCTGCTGTTGCCACCTAACAATATATATATATATATATATATATATAAAAATTGTGGGGGGTCAGCTCCGTCACAGGGACCACAACAAACAAATGCGTTTTCTTAAACGGGTTTTTATTAACAGAAAAGTCCAGAACATAAACAGCTTTCTTCAGCAGAGGAATAACAGAACTTAAACAGGACCTTGCTTCAGGCAGTAATGAAAACACAAGCAGGTTCAGCTCACCGTATAGCAAAGTAGCAGCGTGTACACAGGATATAAGTCCAGCTCTCAGAGAGCTTGTACATGGAGGATCCTTCCTCTCACACTCCTGGCTTGGAGTGGCGTACCACACCCAGGACACCTGATCCTCTGGCTTTATAGGCCAAGGAAAACCTGGAGCAGTCCCCCACCCAGCTCTAAGACTGATCCAGTAAAAGCCAGACCCGGAATCACAGCTTAAAGCAGTGATGAAAAAATATACAAGTTGTCTGCAACCTAAGGTTGCAGACCTAGTTCTCTGGCGCCCTCCCCCACAGCCCGAAGGTGCGGTGGCACATATCGGCCCTCTATGACAAGGGGTTTGTGCTTTGTCACTTCCCCCCCCTCTCCCCAAAAAGCCGAGGGGCTGGGCACGTTCACCACCGGGACAGTGCACCTTGAAGTGCATCTGTTTACCATGAACTTACCAGGCCTGTGCCCACCTTAAAAGAAAAATCTGCAATGCCAGGAACCAGGTGTTACCCGGGCATTTTTCCCTTTTTTTTTAGCCTCACCATTTTAGGGCGAAATGGTCAGACACCAGCTTAAACGTCTCCCCCAAACAATAATACGAGGGGTCTAATGCCTTTTTTAATAGCCAGGCCCTTTTCCCCAAAATTTTAGCAAAATTTTTTTCTGCCGGTGAAAGCTTTGCGGCAAAGGGTAATCAGGGGGTGTTCCTCCCCTTTATGCCCCCTGCGACATTATTGCGCCCGGGCCCCCTCCCATTGTTACATCCGTCTGTAAAAATGAACCCTTGGTGAATTTGGACTCCCAAAAACGGGCTGTTAAAAAAGGCTCGTTTTAATCACAAAAGGCCCTTTTTTTTTGGCCCCCGGAGACCATTCCCATCACAGACTGGGATCCTTTTTGGACCTTTTTTTTTTAAAGGGGCGGCTACGTGGCAAAGCCCGGGCAAAAACGTCGGTGACCCAAAAAAACCGCCCAAAATGCCCCTTCCCCTGTTTCTTTGTAAGGGGGGCCACCGTTTGGGGCACAACCTTGTTAACCGGGCTTGATTAGGCCCCCCCCCGATATACCCCAATACCTGGTTTTCTTCATAACCAAACCGCACATTTTTAGGGTTATTGGTGAACCCTTTTCCCCTTTTTGGGCATCTATGGGGCCCCGCAGTTTCCCCAGATGACTTTCCCTCCCTGACGAAGAAGGACATGGTCATAAGGTATGTGCAGAAATTTTTTTCCCCAGGGGGGGCGTATGCGATCCATGGCCCTTGGAATGTGGGGGGGGGGTCCCTGCGGGCCCAAAAGGGGCATCTGGGTGACCCCTAAGGTTGGAAGGCGTCTTCCTTGGCTTCCTTTGAAGGGGGGGATTTTTGGCCAGGGGTTTTCCCCCCCTTTTGGTGGGGTCAAACGGGGTAAATCGGGGGCCCCTAGCCTTTTTCAATAATTCGTCTACCCGAGGCTGGGGGGTTTATGCCTCCCCCTTTTAGGAAACTCGTTAGTTTTTTATAATTTTTGCAAAAGCCCATTCCCCCACGGGTTTTTTGGGCCCCAAACCTTTGGGGGCCCTGCCCACCCATTTCTTAGGTTTCGATGCCCCCTGGTTTAGCATCCCGTTCCACCTCCTGGGAAACCACCTGTTTTAGGGCCTCAGGGATTTTATTGGTTTTCATGACCCAATGGGGTTTTCCTTTACAATCTCTGCTCAATCACGGGGGGTGGAGACCAGGTATTTTCCAGAACATTCCTTGTTCTGCTCTCATTTCCCTGCACTGTGTTTTTGTGAGGGAGAAGAGGGTTTCGGAGGGGAAATTTTGGGTACCCAACCCCCTGTGGACTGGGTAAGCAGACATGGGGTAATGGTGCGCCCCTTGTCTTTCCAGGGCTTAATGAGGTTCACAGATAACCGGGGAAGGTTTTCCTTTTCCCTTTTTTGGTTTAACTTTTAGTTAACCTCTTTTCCTTTTTCCCCCAAAAGCCTCGAAGGGCCCCTGCCACTTAGCTAGAAATTTATTTTTCCAGGTGGGGACCGGGGACGATACCCCGATCACCAGGGGAAAATGTCGAATCCTGGGCCGTCCTATTATAAACCCCTCTTTGGGTTTCTTTGAGCCTGGGGGAAGATGTCCTTCACTAGGGGGCCATGACATGAAACCCTCTCCTCTTTTGGGCCACATCCGACATTTTTTTTGGGTTTCCCTCGCTTTTCCCGGGTTTTTTTGCTATGTCAGTAACCCACGGGGGGATGTCGTCCGTAGAGAACTAAAGGGTAAAAACCGTTGGGGCCTGGGGAACTTCTAAAATGAGAATAGCAGGTAGGGTATTAAGCGTCCCAACCCCGGCCATCTTTTCCCCACCTTCCTGGCATGGCCTTCAGGTTTTTTTGGGAAGCGCTCTACTAAACCACGTTTGCGGATGGTACACTAAATTTTCCTAGCTGCTTTATACAAGGACCTTAAACGCTTTTCTCCCCCGGGACATGAAGGGGTGTTCCCTGATCGGTCGGATCTTTTGGAAGTCCTGTCTAGAAAATATTTTCCCCAATTCTCGGGCGATGGATCTGAAGGGGAAATTCCTTAGGGGTACGGCCCCGGTATGGGGAAAATTTAACTAGTATATAGAATGTTTTGGGGCCCTTTAAAGCTGATTTGACCAGGGGCCCCCAGAAATCCCCATTGCTATCCGCCCAAAGGGGGGGCTCTATAATGGGGGCAGAGGCACTGGGGGGTAGGAAAAAATGTGACCCCCGGGGGGCAGTTATTTTGGAGGTGGGACGGTTTGGAGAAATCCAATATTTCCCTATACTTTCCTTGCCAATAAAATTTTTTTTCAAAAACCGTTCCGGGTCTTATCAACCCCCAAGTGTCCCCCCAACACTGAGGTGGGTGGTCCAAATCCATCCACCTGTAGGATCCGGGGACCAGCAATTTTTTTCCACACCTCCTCTCTTTTTTATTTCCCCGGTAACAGAGATCTTTAACCAGGGCAAAATGCGGAAAAAACCGTGATCTGCCCCGGGTTTCCCTGAGGAACCCTTTGATCGGGTGAGTTTTTCTAGGGCGGTTTTCAATGTCAGGTCCCTGAGCGGGCGGTCCCAAAATTTTCCCGGGACACCTCCCGTAAAGGGATGTTTGCTTCCTGGGGTGATTCCCCTTATCCCCCGCTAACAACACCCCCAAGGAAATTCCTGGGTCACTCATTAACATTCACAATTTTTCTTTTTTTTCCCCTTTTTTGGTTTTAAAGGGGGAACCCCTTGTGGCCGGCTCATGGCCTTACCCCACAAATCCCAAATACCGAAAGTCTCTTTCCCAGGATTATGGGGTTTAAACAGGTTTCTTAACCCCCCCAGTATGGGACAGGGACTCTCCCCCTAGACACGTCACCTTTTCCATGGGGGAGTTTTTTTTGTGTCCCCCTTGGGTACATGTAACCAATCCTTGCGGGAAAAAAAGTCATGAGGGAGTGTGGCCCTTAAAGGGGGCCCCCCAAACTCCCGGAGTCCAGAAACCACGCAACCCTACCCCATTTACCGTTTCCTGGCAGCCTGGGGGCCTCGCCCAGGGTGGTACGGACGTAGGCGGGGGGGTAAAAAACCCGGAACAGCGGCGACTTTTTCGTTTTGGGCTCCGGAAAGGGGGAGTGTGCAGCAAATGTGCCCCGGACCTTTACACCCCAGCATATCAAAGGGGGGGAAACTCCTCACTGGGCCAGTTGGGATTGCGGGATTGGACTCGCGCTTGGCAATGGTTGGCCACTTTTGGACGCCCCCGGGAAACCGACTTACGGCCACTGGTGGTCATTGGAGATTTCATTGTTGGTAACCCCCTCCCCACTCACCGGTCATTTAAACACACTGAGGATACCCCGAGCAACCCAGTTGTATGCTTGGGGGCAGGGTTTTTGGGTGAACCGGTCCATCACGACTTCTCACCATCTGTTTTTGGGGGTAAGGCTTTCCGGCTGCAGCCACTTGAACCAGGTGGAACAAGCGAACATTTGGGGACCTGGGGAGCCGTTCTTAAGTTTTCCCCCGTGTTGCACTCGCTGGCTCGGCCCCCGAGTTTACCCCCAAACGGGCGAGGAATTCCCCTTTATTTTCCCTAGATTTTTGGGGTCTTGCGGCGGAAGATCAAGTAGGCCTTTTTGCGGCTAGACAGGTATGGTGCCAGGGCTTCCCCCTTTTCTCGGGGGGGAAAAATTTCCCCTCTGCCACCTATCAAAGTTTTGTTAAAAAGCCCCATGTTTCTTCAGATTCATCTTTTAAGCCCTCCTCACCCGGGCTTTGGACTCTGGCGTTTTTTTCATTGCCGGGTTCCCCTTCTTTGGAGGCGGGGCTCTGTCAGGGGGCGGAAAGTTGACGGACCGGAGTGATTGGTCTCCCTTTGGGCCTGCAAGGCCTCCGTGGTGCCCTTGTGCTGGGCGCTTTATCTTCGCTGCTGGAGTTTGCTTGCACCAGTTGCTTTATAAGCTCATTTATGCTGGAAGCATGTTTTGCGCTGCTGCACAGCTTAACCCCCGGACAGCACATTCTTATTTTCCCCTATGACCTTCCAAAGGGGGTGTGACTGGGCCCCCCCTCAACTCCCCCACTTGTGGGGGGTCAGCCCTTGTCACAGGGACCCCGACAAACAAAAACGTTTTCTTAAAAACGGGTTTTTTTTTAACAGAAAAATCCAAAAAAACAGCTTTCTTCAGCAGAGGGAAAATAACGAACTTAAACAGGACCTTGCTTTTGGAAAACAAAAAAGGTTCAGCTACCGTAAACAAAGTAGCAGGTGTACACAGGAAAAAGTCCCAGCTCTCAGAAGTTGTACATGGAGGACCTTCCCCTCCACTCCCGGTTGGGGTGGCGTACAACACCCGGGGGCAAAACCGACCCTCTGGCTTTATAGGCCCGGAAAAACCTGAAAATGGGGATATGTGGGGGCAGTCCCCCCCCCCCCTTTAAAATCTCCATAAAAGCCCCACCCGGAAAACAACAGCTTAAAACTGGGGGAAAAAATTACAAGTTTTTCGGAACCTAGGTTGAGACTATTTTTCTGGCCCCTTTCCCCCGCAGCCCTAAGGTGGGTGGCCAATCGGCCCCTTATAAAGGGGCCCTTTTCTTTTTTCACAAATATATATATATATATATTTTTAATATATATAATTTTATATATAATATATATATATATATATATTATAAATATATATATATATATTAAAGATAAAATTTTTTTTTTACATTTTTAAATAATTTTTATTTTATATATTTTTATTTACAATAAATAACTTTTTATAAGACTTGGGGTTTCTGAGGAGTATTGGACATTTTTTTCCCTAACAGCAAATCTAGCTCCACTTCGACTCCTCAGGCTCAGGCAGACCCCATTAAAGTAGGTCTGCCTGTCGGAGCAGTAGTGTGCCTAGTTTTACCGAACCATATTCATATATGTGTCTAATATTAGGAGTGTGGTGTGACACGCCTCCATAATGCCCCCATAACGCCCCCTCATGTTAGGCGCATTAGAACGTGTCGAGTCTTACGAACAATGTGCCTAACACATTCATTAGGCGCATTAGACATTGTAACTGGCTCAGTTAGGTGCATTGTACACCACAAAAGGGTGAAAAACCCATTCATACATGTCTCCCTTAGTGGCACCTCTACGTTTTCCCGAGAATACAGTGTAGTGTTTGGACCACCCCAAACTCAGGCACAGTTTCTTTTCATTTAAATTTTCTCTTTCATTTGAGGTATATATCTGGAACATTTCCAGATGTATACTCTTCAAATAAGCTCCCATAGGATCCCATTGTAAAATAGAGCATACTGAACAGTATACGTTTTTACTGTGTGTGCCTACATGTATTAACATACATAGGCTGTCATAAAAGCTACAGTATATTAACTCATACCAGCTTGGTGTATGCCGAAAGAACACTCTTTTAACATACGTACCATGTATGTAGCATGAGCTTTACTGGTAAATTTACCAAATGTAGAGCAATGAAGAAGTGTGAACACAGATGTATGTATATAGGACCAACCTTTCTGACTGCACAGAGAGAGTCTGACTAACCGTTTTGTCAGATAATGTAATAATTCTCTTAAGTAAAATTTACAGCACTTACCTTTAATAGCAATTGCTCCAAGGGTCACATATGGAGAGTCTTCACTTTTAGGAGATTCATCTGCAGCTCTTCCTGAATTACAATCCTATATGAGAAGGGAGTGGTGTAATGTAAATAAGGAGTATAGTAAACTTCCAGAAGCCCGAATATAAAACATTGGAGAAGTTGTATCGCTGGGTATGGCACAGGGATGAGATTGCGAGTCATCCTTCTGTAAACTTGAAGAACCTAGGATTCTTTTGGATTGTGGGGAGAGGTGCGGTGTGGGACTCCGTAGTGCGTTAAAATAACTTGACAGACACCAAATCGGGATGACTGTTGCAGAACATCCAGTTTGCCTGTGTCTCAGCATCCAGCAGCTTCAGCATACACACATGCAGCTCCCAAGGGGTTCTCCTTTTGCCCACATCACTGCTTTTACCTGACCACTGCAGTGGCTCTTCCATTACGGCCCAGGCCTTCTGCTGAACTCCTTGCTGCTTTACTGACCAATGCTTTCTCTCCAGACACGCACCGACTCTTGAGTGGGAACCTTTCCACGACCTCTCCCGTTTTTCCTGCTTTAAACTCTAAGGCTGGGTTCACACGGCTTATTCACGCCGCAATTGCAGGACGGATTTCGCCCGCAATTACGGCGTGTGTACGGGGGGGAGGGGCGTGGGCTGGGGGCCCGGCAACTTGCCGGCCCCATAGACATTCATCATCCACGGCGCGGATTCCACCGGGATAATGTGCATGTCACTTCTCTCCCCGCTCGCGGAATCCGGCGAGCGGGGAGAGGAACCGTAATCCATAGTTCTCTATGAGAACTGTGGATTACCGTAATTATTGGGACGGATTTGGTCCTGTATTTCGTGCAGTACGGCGCGGAATACGGGACCAAATCGATCCCAAAATAAGCCGTGTGAACATGGCCTAAGGGAGCGTCCCCACGGCAGAGGACAAATACCGGTCGGTTTACCCGAACGATATTTGTCCAGTTTTGCTGCTGTCCCCACGGCCGGAGGGGGGCGGCTTTTCTCCGCGATGAGCAGAAAAAAGCCCTCCCCCTTCACATTCACAAGCACAGATTCCGTCCGAAAACCGGACAGAAGATTGTGCTTTTAGAATGTTTTGCGGGCGGACCGCCTGAAAAACCGTCTGAAAAGCCGTGCCGTGGGGACATGCCCTAACTATGTACAAGTCCATAGCCTTACAGGCCTCTCCTTCCTTGCTTACCAGGGAGAGTGTCCACCCCTCATCCCAGATTCAGGGAGCTGCTGCTTCCTGGTCACTCTCCAACTGCCAACTCTGACTGACTCTCAACTGGCAACTCTAACTGTCACCAACAGTAGCTTTGATCCCCCTGTGCAGCAGCTAGCCACCTGCTTCTCCAGCTCAGCTCCACCCTTTGAGCTCTCTAAATGGCTCTACAGCTACTGCTGACTCATTGCACCCCAAGAACAAACTAAGCCTGCCTGTACTAACTCTAAACTACTTAACCACTTGTATGCCATGACCAGGGTGCCCCTCTGTGTGTTCTTCCATGGCAACCTAATATGTCACATTGTCCTAACACAAATATACTATATATTTGTCCCTATATACTCTTACATTTCAACCTCAAAATCAACAAGACCTTCAGACTTTGGGCCCTTTATCATGGCTATGAGCACGAAACTAGGACAGCATGATATGTACTATTCCATTTATTTCACATAGTAAATACTCTTGAAGAATGTTAATATTAAAGGGTTATTCCCATTTCCTAACTTCCAGGTTAAGAGACAGAAACAAGCCAACCACAGAGAACAGAGTGTGGCTGCACATGCGCAGAAGTTTTCAGTCTGTTCTATGGAGGTTTCTATTAAAGCCTGGAGTTGCACTCGGCTGTACTCAGAGATCCCCTGGGAATAAATGGAGAGAACTGTGCATGCACAGCCATCTTTCCACTCTGCACAAAAAAGTTTAGTTTTCAAGATAGGTATAGATCTAAGAGATTGGACCCACACATAATAGTCATTTATGACATAGCTTTTAGCATTGTCTTGATTTCATTGTATATGCTTTTCATGTTTCATGTTAATAGCCTGTTAAATGAATTTTTTAGGTTATAGCGGTTGTGTGGATACCCGATATAGACTTTGTAGGATTTTTACTTTTTATGTTTTTTTTATATCAAAGTAATCACTTTTATTTTAGTTCCTTTGTGGACTTTTAATTTTATTTTGTGTTACATTATAGTAATTTAAATTACATTAAGAGATCACTAATTTACAACTTAATTTTACATATACTGTATAGGGCCTTATGTATGAAAACTGTCCAGCAGTAAGACTGTCTTTGTTGCATATACCAACCAATCAGAGCCCATAGCAACCGATAAGAGGTCAGTTTTTATTTTTCTAGAGCACTATATAAAAATGAAATATGACTATGAAATGAAAGTTGAGCTCTGATTGGCTGCTATGGGTAACAAAGACAGTTTTCATACATAATGCCCCTAATGTGTTAACTTACTCCTGTATGCTAATGCATTATCCTCTGTTTTACTATGATACAGACTAATGTTAGGGCAACAATTAGTGTGCCCTAGTGTAATCAGATACACTTGGGGTCCTTCCAAGGTCTGAGGAATCAATCAAAGGGGAATTTCAGAGCCCACGACAATCACAGGGTTATGCAGGCAGGATTGGAGGTTTCTCCAATCCCACCTCTGGTCAGGAGCAAGGCTATCTTATCCATTGGGCACACCAGGGAGCTCCCCAGGGGCCCCCGATGGTTAGAGATATGGTGATAATATTTTTTTGGTGTTATTTGGTAACTATATAACCATCATTTAGAGGTATCATACATGAAAAACTGTCTTATAATTTGTTTATATTTATATAAAATATATTATTTTATATAAATGCATCAATATACTACATTGTTTTGTAAACACATAGAAACAAATGAGCAGCACTCTGCAGATGCCAAGAGACAGAGAAATACTAAGTGGGACATGTTTGAACCCGTTTTTGTGCCCAAAAAAACAGCGCCTGGGTGCCAAAAATCACACATGTCGCCCTAAATGTATGAATTATTTTAGAGTGCATTTCTGCTAACAGGTCAAATAATTATCCCATTTATATGCTTTATAAACAAATAACTACCACATAGTCTTTTTGGAATGAGCCTTTTCCTTATGAAGCTCTTACAACAACTAGCATGTTCAGATAAGGGCAGGGTTCTCTTTCCCTCTGTACCAGTTGTTAGTCACATATTGTCATCATTGTACTTGATTGACTTATGTTATGTATGTAACCCCCTTGAATGTACAGCGCCCGGGAATAAATGGCGCTCTAAAATAAATAACAACAATAATAATAATAAGACTATGGTACTTTTAGCAGGACCAAAGAGCTGTAATATTTCTAGATATCCCTGTAATGAAGACTCTTTTCAGATGGAAAGAATCATCCTTTAGATAAAAGCTACTATTACAGTCTTCAATCTTTGAGGCCATGTTCACACGGCTTATTCTGGGACATAATTCAGTCCGTAATTACGCGCCGAAGTGCGCCAATTATGGGCTGAATCCGTCCCAGTAACTATAGTAATGCACAGTTCTCATAGAGAACTATGCATTACGTCTCCTCTCCCTGCTCGGCGAATACGCCGAGGGGGGGAGATTATTGACATGTCTGTTTCTAGCGGCGTATTCGCGCCGCTAGCAATGACTGTCTATGGGTCAGCGAAGTGCCGGCCCCCCGCTCGCTTCCCCGCTCCCGGCCACACGGCGGAATTGCGGGGCGGAGTTACGCCCCGCAGTTAAGCCGTGTGAACATAGCCTTAGTGTGAATCCAGGAGCAGTCTGAGGTCAATAAACTAATTAAAAACGAGGACAGCACTAATTTAAAAAATAAGTGTTTCTTTTATTTCCCTGCAACGTTTCAGCTCTGAACAGAGCCTTGAGGCTTGAGAAAAGCTCTGTTCAGAGCTGAAACGTTGCCTGGAAATAAAAGAAACACTTATTTTTGAAATTACTGCTGTCCTCGTTTTTGATTGGTATTTTTGGACTTGGTTCGGTCCTTGGGACGAGCACTTTCTTCCCTTTTTGCTATTGCTGTTTCATTGATAGATTTTTTGAGGTCGATAAACTGACACTTACAGGTAAACAGGAGCCCGACTGAAAGTCACAAAGACGGATCTGACAATGTAGAAATATTTGACTGTATCCTCCGATGAAATGAAAGGCTTGGACAGAGAACTGACCATAGCTAGCAATGCCATTGGCTGCAATATGTATAGTTTTGTCATTCGAATTTGGACAACTATAAAAAAAAAAAAAAAATCACATATGTATCATGACTTTAGGACATTGTTAATATGTAAACTAAACCTAAGAAGCAGAATAAGTTAGTTAGATTTGTTAGAAGCCTTCATCAGTAGTTCTTTCAGATTTCATGGGAAACATAGTGCAGCATTTTATGCTATTTTTCCAAACAAAATGGTGGACACCACAATGGAACCCAACAGATCCCAGCATTAGATTTGCTGAGCATCCTTGGTACCCATTATGGAGAATTTCATTCTAAACAAAACCAATATCACTTCTAATCTGTAAGAACTCTTGGTTAAGGGATCCCAAACATTGAACAGAGAAAATAAAGAAACGAATAACCCTATAGCCCACTGGACCCAATTGATTGACTGTCCAGCTGCAGTGCAAGCTTAAAACTTCTAGGCTGCCTTAGCTAAGTAGAGACATTCACAACTTGCAGTCACACCGAGAAACTAAAAGGGTTATTATCATCTCTTTACTTCCAGTTTAAGAGATGAGTATGAACAGGCCGAAGAGAACGGAGATGTGACACATGCGTAACATTCCCCGTTCTGTTCTATGGGAGTTACAAGTACACTGAACTCCCATTGAAATAAACAGAGAGAGTAAGGTATGCCCACCCACCTTTCTGTTCTGAATGGAAAAGTTTGGGGGCCTGTTCTGAAGATAGGTGTAGGTCCTAGAGCTAGGACCCACATTATCAGATATTTATGCCATATCCTATCTAAGCCTAGGAAAGTTCACAAGGTACCTCAACCCTACATGAGGATGTCTGTTCTCTAAATGTTAGTTGGAGTTTCATGTTGTAGATTTTGCACTGAGACCCATAAGCTTAGTTATGCCCCTGTTGACTATGAATGCTTGGAGTTGTGGTTTTCCCACAGCCACAGGGTAGACACATTGGCTAAAAGAAGGATAAAGATTCAGCTCTATCTGACAGATCCCTAAGGTACAGGTAAAAAATTGGATACTACACAAGCATACAGTAGAATCAAAAAATCACTTTACTCTACAGAGAAAGAGATAGGAAGAGAGGAGAGATTTGCATGATGTGATTTACTGGCAGATAACTAGAACAACAATTTTATGTAATAAAGACATTAGACTATCCCAACAGTAGAAAGATCTTTGTACAATTCTGTAAATATACCTTATCATAAACTGTCATAGCATATTAGAAGACATCCAAGCACTTACCTTTCTTTGATTATGTAATATTTCAATTCTGCATTGATATTCTGTGTTGGAGTAGCAAAACAGTTTTTCATCACTACATGAAAACGAGACTTATCTCCTTCAGTAAAAGTGACACCAATGTATAGTGTGTCCTTAGTTGAGAGTGCATCTTCTTCCTGACGGGGAATCTTATAAGCAGGGTCTTTAAAAACTGCCATTTTCACTTCGAATTCTCCATAACCTTCAACATTGAGATATATGATCCTATAAGAGTTAAAAATAAAATTTGTCAATTTGTAAGAGTGCAAATACTGGCCAATTTATTTAAAGGAAATGGTATTATTTAAAGGGGTTATCCACCTGTGCTGTTTTAACGTAAGATTATGCTGCCACAGCTATAAGAAAAAAATACATTCTCGCATTTGTACTTGATCTCGGTTCCAATAATCCCACTGCTGTTCCTCATCCGGATTTCTGTTGACTTTGGGCTTCTTGTGGTTGGCTTGTGCACCATGCAGCTGCTGATTGACTGCAGTGCTCATGTGATGTCACTATTGAGATCCTTCACTTACGAACGGTAACATCAGGCAATATCACGTGACCACTGTCACACTCAGTAGATGCAGTGCACATGGGCCAACCACTGCCAGACAGAAGTCAACAGAAGGTGCAGGGAAAGGGACCTGTAGCAGCATCACTGCAAGGGATGTCAGTACAAAGGGGAGCAGCATACTTTTACTTAAAAATGCCAAGGTGGACAACCCCTGTAAATTAGGTTTTCATTAGAAAATATTTGAATTAGAATTGTGCTTTTTTTTGTTATTCTGTTACTAAGCAAGTCATTATATGCTGACATTTCCTGTTACTTGCCACTCACTTTTCAGGTTTGCTGTGTAGCCTGTGACGGGCTTAGCAGAGGCATATCACTTTTATTATAGGTTGGGGGATTTAATGACAGATGTCAGCTATTGTACTACTAGATGCATAGATAAGGAAGCTCTATACAGTTCATACTCTATCAAAATTTCCCCTGCCACTCCTTGGTGTATAATGGAAGAGGCTGTACTTGGAATGCATTAGTTGATTGACACTTTTCCAGCCATTAACTTCCATTCATTGTATTTGAAATAAAATAAACAGGTAAAATGAGAAATAAAAAAATCTTAATCTGCGGTCTTACAGCTAATCAATAATACTAAAATAATATACATTAAACCGTCCTTTGGATCATAAGTGACAGTAATGCTAGTTGTCTCCAAATGACCTTGAGAGAATTTAGGAGTAGACTTGGGGAGACATGTATGATCGGGTTTTTCACCCTTTTCTGGCGTAAAATGTGCCAAAAGTGATGTATGATGAGCCAAACTAATGTGTTTTTTAATGCACCTAACATGAGGGAGTCTTCTGGGAATGTTCTGGGGGCGTTGTGCACCACACTCATAATTTTAGACACATATATGAGTGTGGTTCGGCAAAACCAGGTGCATTACTGCTCGAACAGGCAAATCTATGTTACTGTGGTCTGCCTGAGCCTGAGGAATCGGAGTGCAGCTAGATTTGCTATTAGGGCAAAAGATGTCCATTATTTCTCAACTTACACCGGTACAATAATAAAAAGTTATTTATGATAATTATCAAACTATATAAAATTAAATTATTTAATTTAATAAAAAATGTGTTCATATAAAATTAATATAAAAATATATAATATCTCAAAAATATAAAAATATCTCCTATATAATGTATTTAAAATTAGAATCTAAAATTAATTTTACATTAAATAACACATTGATGTTGTTGTTCAGATTTTACAATTTTTACTACATTAAATTTGAAATTTATTTTTGCTGCTCTCACCCTTTATTCTATATACAGCAAGAACCAGCACACCACAGGTATTGCTGGGACCTGTGGGCCACCAAGCAAGATCAGTACCATAGTTTCTATTCACTGACATGCTATTCTAATGACTTTTGTTTTATTTCCAGCCTATCTATAGCCTTTATACATGTTTGGCGCATTACTATTGCGCCTAAGTTCCGTTATGTGCCAAACACACAGTCGAGGCAAGTCAAACTATATACATCATTTATGAGCACACACAAACCACTTTCATACATTATACCCCTCGCACAATGTACCTCGATGTGCCTATTTGCATATATGTCTCCCTGAAATTAGCTTGGGTAAGATAGGACAAATTAATCAGACAGTGCCTGTTTAAGAAGAGGTTTTTTTTTTTTTATTGAAGAAGAGAAGGGTCAATTATTTTGTTGAGGATTCATTTGAGGCTGGCCTAAAAGTCCAAGTACTGAGGCCACAGCTTTGATCTCTCGTACTGAACCATTACCATAAACCTAGTAAGAGCTTTATTTTTTTTTACTGGATTTGAGTGGGTTAGTTTACCCTTCCTACAAACCATTCTGGTCCAGCATTACAGTCAAAAAACACAGAAACAAGGCCATATTCACAGCTCAAAGGCTGGGCTGAAAACAGAACCCAATAAAGAGGCAACACTGGCCCCTATGCTACTTGGGAAAGATAAACAGGTGCAGCTGATTGCTGAGCAGTTGCTCACATACCTAGTGCCCCACCACTAGAGGAGCAATTAGACTGCACGTTAAATTGATACCTGTTCACACAGTATGCAGAAAAGCCACAGTATAATACATGGGGAGATTGCACAAATGCAAAAATACCGATAAGACAACCACTCACACACCTTCAATATATGAGGTGCGTGGTTGCTGGTATTATAATTGCATATAGAAAAGGTGATACAAAAGGGTGCCATTGATGCAGATACGTGTGGTGCACCATGCTGACTTACAGCCACATTAAATCCTTCTGATCCAATGTCACACAGTTAACCCTGATGTTGACCAAAAGTAATGTCAGACAAAAGTGAAATCAGAGGGACAGGAGTACAGGACTGGAAGAACTGGGGAACAGGATTGAGCTAACTCAATCAAAATCAGAGAAAAAACAATGACCTCAGTTTATGGTTCAGGTTACGGTTATGATTAAGGTTGATTTTTGGGGGAGCAAAAATGGGTTAATGCAATTAGTCTTGGGTCAAATTTGACTTTGACCTGAATTTGTAGTGCATCCTAATAATAATTATAACTGTTTTTAGAATATTATTATTGTTAAATAATCATTGTCAGATATAATACTAAGAAACATTAGAGCATATTATAGGCTCTACATTTCTATTCATTGTCTTGTTAGATACTGGCACATGCTTACTACTATAATATAAAATATAAAAAAGTAAAGCAAACCTCATAATTGGATTAAGAACAGTCCCCAGAGAAACTTCCATATTCAGAGGGTAAATGCAGGAGACATTGATCATATAGTCTTCTCTATAAATTATTGAAAGAGGATCTGGCTTCAAGTAAATATTATTCTTGTATATTGCATGTGTCTCATTTACCTATGAAAAATAATTGTCATAATAATAAAACATACTGCAACATTATATCATTTCAAACAACACTATACCAGTATTGAAGTATATACTGCTTAGTGTAAATAATTAGAATGATATAAATGTCTATGAATATTTTCTAACATTTTAGAATAGACTTCTCTGTTCACGTACAGATGTAGCAAAGTTTAGCTTGACCATGATATCACATATTTTTGTGTTGTCTGTTCTTTGATCACCACAAAGGCCATTGAAAGCATTGGAAACGTTGAGATAAATTTCTATCCCTTGAACTTTCTGTCCATGATGCATTATTTATTTTATTTTAGCTACATAAGTATGTGTTAAATCTTTAAAAAAAAAACTCCAAGAGGAACCCAAATAGGTCACAATATAACTCAATTGGGGCCATCACCTGCTATTTAGTTTTGCTGCTTGATGGACCTAAAATAGCATGATAGTTTTCATTGTAAACATAAGCCATAGCACAGATAAGAGCAGACCATACAATCATTCAGTTGATAAATATCAGACACAACTAACCCAATATTATTGTGCCTGACCTAATATGTTCTTCACACGGAAGACTAAAGAGTAAGAAAAATAACAGAGTATAGTGCTCCCTCAACATACAATAGTTATTGGTGATTATTGTATGTTAAAACCACAAGTCCATAACGATATGGAAAACTGGTAATTGGTTCTGAAGACTCAAATGTCACCAATATAATGCAAAATGAAGATAAACTAAAACAAAACAGATACCTAACGAGTTATTTATACACAAAGTATTAGAAAATAGACAATGGGGATCTCACCTGGAGCCCAAAAGAGCCACTCATCCTGGCACATGTAAAAAGCAGTACAGGAAATGTAGTACCGCACTGTACTGTAGTGAGGCTTTATAGACCGCCAATCACTGCATGCACTTCACTAATACATGTAAGAGCAGTACAGGACATGTAGTACCACATTGTACTGTAGAGGCGCTACTAGACCACCAATCACTGCATGCACTGCACTAATACATGTAAGAGCAGTACAGGACATGTAGTACCATACTGTACTGTAGAGAGGCGCTACTAGACCACCAATCACTGCATGCACTGCACTAATACATGTAAGAGCAGTACAGGACATGTAGTACCACACTGTACTGTAGTGAGGCTTTATAGATCGCCAATTACTGCATGCACTTCACTAATACATGTAAGAGCAGTACTGGACATGTAGTACCACACTGTACTGTACAGAGGTGCTACTAGACCACCAATCACTGCATGTACCTCACTAATACATGTAAGAGCAGTACAGGACATGTAGTACCGCACTGTACTGTAGAGAGGCGCTACTAGACCGCCAATCACTGCATGTACCTCACTAATACATGAAAGAGAAGTAAAGGACATGAAGTACCGCACTGTACTGTAAAGAGGCGCTACTAGACCACCAATCACTGCATGCACTGCATTAATACAGATGTTTAATTAGTAAAATGGTCATGATAATTGGTTGGATCTTACACCAATCACATGAGCCACAGTGTCTGGAACATAGTATGGGAAGTGTGGTTTCAGGATACAATGTCCCAGGAAAGACCATTGTATGCTGGAAATACTGTATCCGGAGACCATTGTAAATTGAGGAAGCACTTTAGTGATCAAAATACCTAACATGTCCTACTGAAGGCAAGTAGGCATTATATTAGGTTGGTCCTTATAGTTTTCATTAAGTTTTGAAGACAAGAGAACGGTTTATTAACTTTAAGGAATTTTTCTGGCTCGTCAATCCATTGCCACTTTTTACAATAGATAACCTATATGTGATTACACTCCGTGTTACAAACGCTTTAAGGATCCGTCTTGGGGTCCGCACTGTCGGTCCCCAAGACGGATCTAACAATTAGCAATGACATTCTCACTGCTCACTGTGCTGAAGACGCAGCAGCGGTCACATGAGAGAACGCAGCTGTGTTTCAAAAGCGCAGCTGCGCTCCGTCTTGAAAATAACTGACATGCAATTCTTTTCAAGACGGAGCGCAGCTGCGACTTTTGAAACGACACGACTTTTTGATATACTGTTCATTGGTGACCACTGTAAAAAACAAAACTAAAAATACTACAAGATTGTGGTACTGTATTTTCTTCATCCTGGTTCTCAAAAAACTGCAGAGGCAGTAAAACATAAAAAATATAAACTGGGTATCACTGTAATTGTATAGACCTGTTCAGTCATTTATGCCGCACGTTGACCGTTGTAAAAAATAAAAATGAAAATCACTACCAGGGTTTTTTGTTCATTCTGTCTCCCAAAATAATTGATAAAAAATTATCAAAGTGTCATATGAACCCCAGAATGATAAAAATGAAGACATCAACTCATCCCACAAAAAAGCAAGCCCTTGTACAGCTCTGTAAACTGAAAACTAAAAAAGTTAGGACTGTTAGATTATGGCGATATAAAATTGATATTGTTGTAATTGTACCAGCCCACAGAGTAAATTTATTATGTCATTTATACCGCACAGTGAACGCAGTAAAGGTATGTTCACATGGCGTGTTGGGTCCATGTGAACATACGCTTTTAGATGTGTGTTTGGATCCATCTGTCAGGCCCTAGATGGACCCAAACACGCAGCTAACAAATAGCAATGTGATTTACATTGCTTTTAATATTAAACACGCATTAGTGTTCAGACGAGTGATCGCCGATGTGTGTCTCACTGCAGCTTTCGGATCCGTCTTTCGGATGCGTTCCAAGAATTGTCATGTCAATTCTTGGTCCGAAAGACAAAGCCCTATTATAAACTATAGGGTGCAATCCTGCTGCAGCCCAGACGCATCCAGACACGCAGCTGCATGTTGGATACGTGTTGGATCTGTTTAGAATCCAATTGTCGCTGCATTTTTGGAGGCGATTTTCGGATCCAACATGGATCCAAACTCGGATCCAAAAACGCCGCGTGAACAAGTCCTAAAAATGGAGCTCAATAAACAATGGTAGAACTGCATTTTTTTTTTTACATTTTTACAGCCAAATGCTAAAAAAACTGAAACACCTGTGGGCCCAAAATGCACAATACACCCCTAGATGAAATCCTGAATGGGGTGACTTCTGGAAGGTTTCTGTTACTTTGGGGGCTTTGCAAATGGGACACAGCACGCACCAATATCTGCATAACAAAAGCCAAACAGTGGTCACTCCCTTGTATTCCCTGAAAGGTACCCAATCAGCAGTTTAGACCCAAAAATAGTGTATTGCCGAACTCAGAAGAAATTTTGGGGTGCTTTTTTTTCAGAATTCCTTGTGAAAAGAAAACATTATTAAAAACTGCATATTATTAGAAAAAATTGAATTTTTAATTTTCACAGCCTAATGCTAAAAAAATCCATGAAACACCTGTGGGGTCAATGTACTCACTACACCTCTGGATATATTCTTTAAGAGGTGTAGTTTTCAAAACAAGGTGTAGTATAACACACAGAAAGTTTTGAAGTTTAAAAACGACAATTTTTTCAAAATTTTCACATTTGGATATTTTTCACAAATAAACAAGGATTCTATGAACCAAAATGTATTACTAACTTAAAACTGGCTCCGGCGGTAATGGGGTAAACTGTGTAATCTACCGTTACACAATTTTTAGTTGGCTTTGATTGTGCCATTAATTGTGGCAAAATTTTGCTTCACATGTTAAGCCACGCCACATTTTTACAGAGCCATGCCTTTATTAGCGGGGCTATATCCCTTTTGTCAGATGAGGAGCAGAAGTGTCTAAAACTGTCTTAAACACCTATTAAATGTGGTGTAAAGCCTGTACGCCAGCCTTTTGGTGCAAATTGTGCCAGAATTCTGATGCAATTGCCATAACAAATATCCCCCAGCGTGTGAATAATGCCTTTTGCCAACTTTAGAGAAAACATTTCTAAAGTAAATTGGTTGGTTCCTGGTGGGGTGCCTGTACGTATTGTTTGGATGAGCTAAAGTAACCAAAAGCGGTATCCACATGTGCTCCATCTGTACTTGCAACTAATCCATAGTAGTTCATGATAAAGCACAGAAATTTACAGTAAACAAGCTCACAACAAATTGGCGAGGATTCATGGCAAGTACAAATGAAGCAGGGGGCAGCCACAAGCAGTTACCATGGGTCATCTACATTACATACGGGCAACCTGAAAAACAAAAGTATCTGTCAGCTTTTGAACTAAAGAAAGATAAAACGTGGTCATTTGACACAAATAAACTTAAAGGTCATATTTTTATCCCTAAAACTGGATGGACGTCTGTCTTTTTTCGGCCTTACAAACTATGTAACTATAAATACAGTATCACAAGTCTATAGTATGTCACATATGAAATGTCCATGTAGATTTACTTACTATAACTTGTGTCCGACATTGGCCAACTCTTGCTGGACTTTGTATGGTTATAAATTTTTCACCATTTGAAAAGCCCTTACATGTAGGGTCATTGAGCTGGATATTACCGAGGTCCACTTTCAGCCTAGTTAACTCCTCCTTTAGAAAACTGATAGTCATGTTGCTGGAGTCGCACCTCAGCTCAGGGCAAATGTCATTTGGTAGCAATGCAAATCTACTTGCTTTATTGTTTTACAAAAAAAGAAAGAAAAGAAAATTATTTCAGAATATGAATTGTTACCAAGTCATAACCCAAAAAGTATGTATTGAGTATACTTTAGACCGTGGGTCGGCAAAAAGTCTATTGTGATCAACAAAGTGATGACCAACAGGTCCTGGACAGATTCTGGACAAGGTGCCACTTTTAACTTAATCTGTGTCTTTATCTGAAGTTTAAAATTGTCTCCTACAGTCAGACAGGACTCCGGTGTGCATACAATATGCATGCACTGTTTAAACCATTCAGCCTATAGGTCACATCTGCTCTGAACAGAGAATAAGGCAAAAATTTTAGAGGGCCCCTTGGTAAAACACATAAGTACATTTTTAGTGGTGGGAGCAATAACAGAGACGTTTGCTTTAGCCCAATTATTTTTAAAATGCACTACATGGGCACACTAAACATAAAGCGCACTAGTGGAGCACTATGCATATAACAGTAATTTTGCTGGACACTGTTGGCCCTAATTCGGTAGTTGTCAGTCTGATTGGTTCAGATATTTTTAAAGACTCTATGTAGGCACTTACTGTTAAGGGCTCACTTTTAGGTCCTATCTGTTCACAATTATTTTTTGGGTTGCTTAAAAGATGAATGTCTTTTTCTAATAATGCTGGGAGACACCATGTATGTGGCACCATTTGGGCTCTTTCTATATGGAAATGTTATTTTGGGGTGACTACAGATATAACACTATTATCTCTGTAGTGTTGCCTTTGGTAGTCTTGGACTGTATTGCAGACTTAGTAGCAGTGGATGAGGCAGTTACCGCACCAGGATGTGGAGTTTGTGTTGAGAGTGTGGGAAGGATGATGAAAAATGAACCTAAGGTGTCTGAGCAGGAAACTATGTAGAGATTACTAGTGGATCGAAAAGAGTCACTGAATGTATTTCAGTATTTTACCTATATTTAATTTAAAAAAAAGTATTTTCCATCCAGGGACATTATCTTTTAACACTTTTAACAATGCCCCTGATGCCATTGCCTCCATGGTCCTGTCACAACTCAGTGCCAAGCAGATCTCATATTCTTCTCATAGTCTTCCTAACAGGAGATCTTCAACAATCTCATGTTGCCTTCCCCTGTTTTAGACCATTGCTTCTATTGTTTTATATGAAAAAAAATTGTCTTTATCATTTGTTACATTCTAAACACTTTTAAGTCCTGGTTCACATCAGTATTGGAACCTTCATCACAAATTCCACTGGGAATGACAGAAAAAGAGCTCTTTTTTCTGTGAAAACGGAGACACTGTGTCAGAAACCTGATGAAGTAGTTTACTTCTGAAACATCCAAAAGCTGCTAAGTTCAGCAATGGAAAGCTGAAAGCTCTGGACCCTTTATGAAGAATGGACAACTAAAGGGTTTCATATAAAAGCTAAGTCACACGTTTTTGTAACAAACAATATTATTATTAAAATATTATTCATACTATAATGCATTCAAATTATGCAGCCTGCATGTGATAAATCACTAATGCATTGCTGGTGTTAGAAAGAACCCATTATGGAAAGATTTTTCTGTTGTATGTAAGATATTAATGATTGCCCAGAAACCTGATGGTCCCATTGGCTCTGATGGGCTCCATTGGACACCATTGGTGTCCATTGTAAAATGAGCCTGGTCCCACCTCTACAACAGAGGTTGTGAATGGAACCTATTGAATAAGCCTTTCTGTATCAATTATCTATTGTAAGGGCTTCATGTATGAAAACTGTCTAGATCTAAGACTTTCTTGGTTGCCCATAGCAATATATATATATATATATATATATATTATATATTATATATATATATATATATATGTCTCTACCTTTGAGTGATGTAAATATTTAGATTTTATTTTTACTTATTTTCCTTTTGCATGGACAGAAATAAGATAAAAAAAGATGTTTACCTTTAAGGGTATGCCCAGGCGAGGAATAACATTTACTCATCAGTATCTTGTTGGATTCTGTCTTTGAAAAGTGTGTCGAACAAGTATTTCATGTGCATTTAGGTAATTTTTTTTGTTAGGTTCAGGTGAATTCACAGTCAGAAAACAAGTTCATTTATCTCTACAAGGTTTTGGACATGTTTTTGTGTCCAAAATGACATATCGGTTGCGTTTTACATGAGGTTTTAGCCATACACATTGACCTCAATATTAATTTTTCCATGTAGAATAAAACAGAAGAATTTACATGTTCTAAAAATTTTTGCACTTAAAAACTGACTGACAAAAATACATGTTGTATTAACCACTACACATTTTTCCATTTCGGTCAATGGTTATGGTTGTAGACAGATGGATTCTGACTTGAAATACTCGTCGTGTGGACATAGTCTTACCACAATAAAAATGAATACACATTTTTTAATTCTATAAATTATAGTTTAAACTTTTTATAAAATTTTTTGGTATATTTAAATTAATTTTTAGTTATGACATAATGGAAAAATAAAGACATTTTCCTTTATCTATATAGCAAAAAGCTATTTTATTTTAAAAACCATAACCTCAACTTTTGAAAAAATATTTGGGATAATTATATATTTTATTCAATTAACTTTTTTGACACACAAAATTCCAAAAATTATATAAATTTTCCCCTTCACAAAATAAAAAATAAAACTCTTTGAATGTGCCTTCATTTTACGACACTCTTGTGCTGCACTTCAATTACAAAATTATATTTTTGTGCTAATTTATTCAACAATAATAATAAAAATATTGTTTTACTCACATATTTCAGTTCCTTGGAAAGCGTTGTTGAAATGAAAGTTGCAGAGTAGTAAAAAGGTGAATTGCAGAACTTGTGTTCCCATTTTAGAACTTTTTCATCTACACAAAAAGTAAAAACATAAATGCGTATATAAATCGTGCAAAAATACAGTGATCTGCAGTGTCAAGTTAGAAAATTTACTGTACATACCCGCAGTGAAGCTTATGGTTACAATAACAGTAAAATAATGAAATCAAGTTCTAACATGGTCCCAATCATTCAATGTGGCTGTTGATTCTGGCACTGCTGAAATATATAGGTTGTTGGTTCTTTCCTTATTACCCTGTTAACCTGCTCCCTTTATTATGGGTGATAAGCATCAATAAATCTACTAAGGCCAAAACACGTTATTCACATTAAAATTCGTCTTTGGATATAATAAAAAAGCATTGTATACTAAAATTGCAATATCTTCAGGACAAGCAATACACCCTTTGGTTAAACATAGAACAGATTAACACACATAGCTGCTTCTAGCAAGTGGACTTTTTTCTATTGTGTAACTGCCAAAGAGATAACTTTTTGCATAGCAGAACATTTTTAGCAAAACATTTATGCGTAATCGAAATATACAACCCAGTATATATATACAACTACTTAGGCAACTTTTTATTTCTGAACAAAAAAGTCCCTTGCTATTTTTTTCACTTTACTGGCTCATTGCAGAGTTCCTCATTACAGTGTTAGCGTTCCTTAAAAGGGTTTTGCAAGATAGAGATTAAAAAAAGCTACTTTCGTCCAAAAACACTGCCACATCTGTTCAAAGGCTAGGTGTGGTATTGCAGCATAGTCCCCATTCACCCTAACAGAGCTGTAATACCAGACAGAACTCATAGACTGGTGGGACTGTTTCTGTAAGAGAGACTTTTTTTTCTAACTCTGTAAAACTCTTTTTACCGAAACAAACATGGACAGTCATCCACCAAACGGTCATACACTATTCTGTCACCAATCACTTCCATCAACAGGACTCCTTATGCTAGCACCAAATAACTATCCAACATCAATATGGCACATGAGGATGGCATATACAACTGCAATTTATCAAACAGCACAAAAAACTGCAGCAAATTAAAGAAGTATGATTAAAATGTTGATGTTCGCACTTCCCACCAGTAATTATTATTATTATTATTATTATTATTATTATTTATTTTAAAGTGCCATTGGTTCAGGGGTGCTGTACATTCAAGGAGGATTACATACATAACAGGAAAGAGCCAGGGGGTGAGGGACAGACATGTTTTTGGGGTGGAGTAGGGGCAGCAGGTTTATTGTAAATTGTAGGCTATGCTGAAGAGACGGGTTTTCAAGTTGCTTTTAAAACTAATTAAGGTAGAGGAGAGTCTGATGTGTTGGGCAGTGAGTTCCAGAATATGGGGGAAGCACGGGAGAAGTCTTGGAGACGGTTGTGTAAGGAGCTGACTAAATGAGAGCAGAGAAGAAGGTCCTGTGAAGAGCGAAAATTGTGTGAGAAGAGGTATCTGAAGATTACGACAGAGATGTTTTGGGGGGAAGGCAGGTTAGTAACTTGAACTGAATGAAGCCAGTGAAGGGATCATCAGAGGGGAGAGGTAGTAGTGTGGGATGGTGGAACAGCCTCATTGTGTTTACCCAGTGAAATCCTATGTGTAATTGGTGTAAATTATGCTGTTGCATTCTGCTGTTTGTCCACAAGATGCCACTGTTTTGAGAATCTAACTTATGTGTAATAGATGATAACACATGTGATTCGGACCTGTCATGTGGCGGAGAGATTAGGAAGTAGGAGCCATTTTGGAGAGGAGAAGTGATGAGACTGAGATATCAGGCAGATGACAAACATTGAGCATGGTTCTGCTAAGTTCTCCTGCCTCCGTGTATCCACTAACTGTGATCGGCTCCTGTTTGGAGACGAGAGTTCTGCTGGTTGCGTTGATTCTGTTGGCGAGTAGAACACGTTGATGGAATGGACATTCTGCAGGATCCAGGAACAGAGAGGAGTGACCAACATCTTGGATATCAGATTCCGATGGAGAAGACCCTCATCCTAGAGCGGTGACTGTCTTCAACTCCAAGGTAGACCCGTGTCAGTAGCGTGCACGCCAGCTTACCTAGAACTTTTACCAGGCCTGTAGTTAGCTTAGTTAGGGCCAGAGTTGATGCAAGGCCATAGATGACTATTTAGGAATGGTTTCTGATTTGGGACATTAAAGAGGGCTTGACATCAGTAAAGTTACTATTGCAACCTCATCACTGGTTATACTCTGAATGCTTTATATATATCTTTTGGGGAATAGTGGATAAAGCTAATTAGGTTGTAAGCTGTTGTGCTACACCGCGAGTGCGCCTTTGGACTGCACTACATATAATTGTTCCTGTTGTGCACATTATTAAGAGGTAAATGACGGTTGGCCTTTCTGAGCCCGTTGGTAGGTAAACTTAATGTGTATCCGGAGAATATACTCCCTGCGGCACGCTGTGTAGCACAGGGGCCTTGCTTACATCTTTGTACATGTTGTCACGGTTCATGCCGCGGTCCCTGCCTTGGACCGTCGGCCTGTCCGTGCCTGCCATGTCTCTGCTGGGGCTCTCTGTGCAGGGGTCCCAGCAGCCTGTGTTCTGCTATTGTACTTGCCTGTCCTGTCCAGTCTTGTTGTTCTGGGTCCTGTCTGTGCACTGTGCCTCCTAAGGCGTGCGCGCGGCAGCTTCCTGCATTTTATATTTTCCCTGTTTGTGCACCTTCCTCTTCACCCCTGACCTCTGGCTATAAGAGGAAGTTTTTGTCTCTACTCTGGGTCAGTTCATTGCAGTCTTTTTCACCCTCTTGCTGTGTCTGGTTGTGTCCATCTTGGGGCTCCTGCCAGTATCTCTGGACTTAACCCTGGAGATGCTGGTCCAGTTGTGAATCTGAGCTCCGGCCTTCTGTCTGTCTCCTGTTACGTCTGATGTCTCTGCACCGTCCTGTGTCCTGCCTCGGCCCCTGTTCCTGGTCTGTACCTGTCGTGTTACCCGCCCCGGTTCCTTTTGTATCCTGTGGTGTAGGTTTATCCCTCCTGTATCTGCTGTGTTCCTGAGTAGTTTTACCTGCCCTGCTTATGTTCTCCTATTTTCCCTGTGTTCCTGTCCTGTACCCGGCTGTCACCGCAGGTTTAGCCACGTCAGGGGTAGGGACCTGGGGGTCCCGCAGCCAAGTCCATCCCGCTTTGGGGCGGGCTCGGGCGAAGACCAGGGGCCCCTTAGACTCCACTCCCTGGCGTGGTCCTCCAGCTACCACCTCGCCTGCGGTGATCACAGAGGATCCACACCCGGATGTCGGCGGTTGGCGCCTTGGCATACGTCCATCGGCGCCGCACTGTTACACATGTGTTTTGGGGGAAATTGTTCAGCATACTTTTCTGGCAAGTTCAGTAAACTATATTTTTGATTGAACTGGCGTTGGAGTTGTTTTCCTCGTTCATGTATTTTGGGAAGCCCACCCCATTAAACGGCTTACAGTAGCGATGAGAGAGGTGGATAAGATGGGCAGCATAGTTAAGGATGGATTGAATGGGAGCAAGAGTGCAAGAAGGGAGGCCACAGAGAAGGATGCTGCAGTAGTCTAAAAGGGAGATGACATGACAAGAGCATGGACCATCATTTTGTAGAATCAAAGTTAAGGAATGAGCAAATTTGATAATATTTTTCAGGTGGATGCAGCAGATAGGGGTAAGGGCTTGAATGTGTGGCTTGAAGGACAGGGAGTCAAAGGTTATCCCAAGACAGGTGAAAGTATAGATCCATTGAATGTGTCGATAGACCAGGTGGTGGGAGGAAGGGAATAGAGGGACGATGAAAAGATGACGAATTCAGTTTTTTCCACATTTAGTTTTAGGAGGCAGGAGGAGAAGAAGGAGTCTATAGAAGACAGAGACATACAATATGGCATCCTGTCCCACATTTCAAAATAACATAAGGGCGGGACCCATAAAGTCAGACCCTGTACCAGGTGTTTTTTTTCGTGCTCTATCTTTTAAAAATTAGGTATTTTTTTTTAATTGAAATAAAAAATATAATTTAAATAAACATATTTTATCATCTGTGCAAAAAGTTACACATAGATCATAAAATAAATTAAAAATG